>CM041777.1:306605675-306831615 GCA_023374045.1 Limonium bicolor | reverse complement strand
CTCCAATTCGTGCACCTACATGAAGAAGAAGACAAGTCAATTGACATTGAAAAATGAAAAGGAATAAACTCACCTTTTCTCACCTTGTCTTCTAGCCAAAATAATTGCCTTGCCAACTCTTGCTTAGTCACTCCACATGGCCGGTTTTTAGGCTGGAAAAGAGATCATTTATTGAGCCAATCAACCATGAATTAAACTAAGGAAAAGAATTGTCAAATGACATTAAAAATTTGACAAAACAAAATCAATTTCCAAATGCCTTCTTTCATTTACGTGAGTGAGCTTCACTTTCTTCCTTGCCCTCTTCTTGCACGGTTTGGTAAGCTCCCTCCTCTCTCTTCTAGCTTCATCTTCTTCCTTTGAAGCTCTTAAGTCCATTAATGGAGTTTTAACTTCTATCTTCATCTTAAGGTAATTTCCTAGCATTTCTTGGCAAGTCTTGAAGCAAAACTCTTCCTAGCATATCAAGGTGGGTTCGGCCACATTTAGTTCTCCAAGGGATTGTCCAAACCAACATTAAACCAAGGAGCATCTCAAGGTTATCTTAAGGTAGGTTTTAAAGCTTGAAATCCTTAAAACACATTTTTGTGTGTAACCAAGTTCTACCTCTTCTAAGTCTCTTTTCTTCTTCATTTTGATGAAGGAAAACTTGCTCTTCATCTACCTTTGGTGAGCCAAATTATAAGAGAAAAAGTCTAAGGTAAAGTATTGAAAACTACTTACAAATCTACTTAAGATCTTTGTTGAAGATCTAACTCCTAAACACCTTCACCTCTTGCATAAAACCGAAGAGGAGCATCAAGTTTACCTAGGAGAAAGCTTGGAGATTCAAGAAGAAGTTCAAGCACTTAACCACCTTTGTTAAGAAGTAAGTTCACTAAGTAAACCCTTATATTATAAGCTTTGTTAAGCTTCTAAAAATTGTACAAAAATTATGTACACCTCTTAGGTTAAATAATACCGAAGCTATATGGTTTTATATGCCAAAAATATAACCTATAACATATAAGGAAAATTTACCTTAAGACACATTTTTGTGTCACAATTTTAGTTATGTTATATATCATTTTATGCCGAATTATCAAGGGCAAAAGTTCTTTATTTTGAGCTTAGAATTTATATAAGACATTACAATAATTATACATGAGTTATATAACTCCTATGAATTTAGTTATAATTATCTAGACATATAAATCCACTTTTATATACTATATGGTCACCAATAAATATGGCCGAATGGTTTATTGTTAATGGATTTTAATGAGCTACTTAGGTATATAAATTTATATCATAAAGTTTGGTGAGTTAGAATATTCTATTAGTGTCTAAATGACTAATTAATTAAGTTATGTGGGTTAAATGTAATTTTTACAAAGTTTAGTGTACTTATATTAAAAACCGAGAGCTAAAGGGCTGTTTGGTGTAATTATAATATAATATAAGGTTAGGAATTAAGTTTAAGAATTTTAGATAATTTAAACAAGCTTTGAAATAACTTTTATTAAAGTTTTGGGCTATTATGTAATTTATAAAAGTTGTTATGAAAGTTTAGAATTTATTAGTGGGCGGAATTCATAATTAAGAGAATTATTAGGTTCACTTTCGAATTTTAAAGGAATTAAATATTTAGACTATAGTTTATAATTATTAATTATAAAGTTTTGGGGTGGAAATGTAATTAATGGAAAGTTCTAGGCTAAAGCCGAATTAGTTTGGGTTAGTTTGGTAATTTAAGAATTTAGATATAATATTTAGCATTTATGGGGAATTAAAATTAAAACTATAGTTTATAAGACATTATGTAAAGATTATGAGATTTTGGTGTTAAATTGCAATATAAGAAGTATACATATTTATAGCCGAGATTTTGAGGGGCTAAGATGTAATTTTCGAAAGTTATAATATTTATAAGTTATGTCCAAAAATATTAGTGGTAGTTTTGTAATTTAATTAAATAAGGAATTAAAACCAGTTATATAAAGAGATTAGAATTTAAATGTAAAGTTTATGAATTAGTATGGTTGTTTTGTAAATAACTGAAATATAAGTCTAAGAATTTAGATTTAAATAAATATAGGTCCTATATGGATATTTGGAGGATTTAGAAGAAAGAATTTTGATTAAAGGAATTATGGAGTTAAAACTATGGCTTACAAGGTTATAAGGAATTAAAGATAAACATAAATATTATTTATGGGTAAAAAGGAGAAAAATAAAACTATAAGAATTTTATGTCTATGTATGACATATAAATATAGTTAAGAAATTATAAGTTGTTATGTCACCTAGACAAATAAAATAAACAACAAATGCAATGAACACATATATGTGCATTAAAGGATGTATAAATAAATCAAAAGGAATAACAAATAAGTTATACATTAAATCATGAGGTAATTAAAAGAAATAAACCTCACATGAAATAACAAATACGAGATTTGTTAAAATCGATGAAGCTAGAAGAGAGAGGAGAGAGCTTACCAAATTCGTAGGTGTGGAGTGCAAGAGGGGAAATGACACAACTTACGTATAAGGTAGAGAGTGCCTTAGAAATTTGATTTTTGTTTTGTCAATTTTTAATGTCAAATGACTATACTTTTTCTTAGTTTATTACATGGTTTATTGGCTCAATAAATGCCCTGTTTCCTGCATAATTTCGGACATGTGGTGTGTGACAAGGCAAGAGTTGGAAAGAAATGATTGTGAGCTAGAAGACAAGGTAATTTAGGTAAGTTATTCTTTTGATTTTTCTAAGTTAGGCTTGTCTTCTTCCTCCCTTGTAGAGTCACGAATTCAAGGGTCAATGGGGTGTCTTAATTGACATTGAAGAGCCAAGGACAAGCATGTTAGGTCACTGGAAAAGAAGGAATCTAGAAAGTGAATTCTAGATCTACTTTTACTTTTTCTCATTTGTTTTTGTTCTAGCTCACATGGCCTTATTCCATGGCCTAATTTCGACAGCTTGCTGGTCAAATGAGACCTACATACTTAGACATTAAGTAATATAACACATGGGAGGTGAGTCACATGTTTTATCCTTTTATAATTTTTAAAGCAATTTTTATACTAGTTTTTGCCCTTAAAATCGGCCCCTATAGAGAGCCTTGTTGACTAGTCACACCAACTGATTTAGAAGGTCATTTTAACCCTTTTTAAGATTACCAATTCGTGGCATGTCAAAAACTACAAGGTAATTGCGTAAAACGCATTTTCGTGACACCCGAAGGTGTGTTTTTGTGCTCTAAGGAAATTTTGGGAAACCAATTGTTTTATGAGTTCCAAGTGTTTGTAAACACTTATTATAGTAAATAAACATATACTAAGATGTTACATTGAGTTATATGGGGTTATATCAACCCGTGACATAATTTACGGGCCATCGGGACACTCCCGGCCAAAAAGGAGCGCTAAGAAATCCTCCTTTGGTTTTTGCTGAATTTTGAGAAACACTTCGTGGTTCTCTTTAGAATGATAATAATGATGTTAGGAACTCTAGGAATTAATTTTATAGGAGTTCGTGCCACCTCGGCACTCCTCCGGACTTTTCGTGCTTTAAGGAGCGGTGTGAGCACTCCCGAGCATTTTGCGTATTTGACTGAATATAGCTTAGGGAATATATTGTATATTCATATAATAATTGTATGACCATTTAGTTTGAATATTAGAGGGTCATACAAGGTCATGTTTGACCATATGCTTCTAAGGCGTTTTAGCGTTTATGGTGAAACGACTGTTTTTACGTAACGTTTTCATGCATGGGTTTGCATGCGTACGTGAAATGATTTATATTTGGATTATATTCCAATAAATAATGATTAAATATATTATTTAGATTTGGGGTATTTCAGCAATAGTAACAGCTACTACATGCAAACAATAAACTACTACTTTTTAACCGTTTATAAAAAGAAACTGTTTTCAACTTTTCGTTCACACTGGGATTAGAAACCTATGCAACGTGGGAAGGACCGTTAGTCCAACACTGCAACTGGGGAAACTATACAGAGGCCACTTGACTATACCCACATTTAAATTGTTGGGAAATTTTTCAGAGCAGGGCCTTTTAAAGCCAAATACCACAGTGTATACCCGCATTTGATGCTATGTCACTACTAGTGATGAATGTTTAGGTCCCTCATTGGACAAGCATCACCCTTTGTAGATCACCACCGTCATGAGGATGGTTGGGAAGTGAAGAGCCAATTTGCCTCAAGCTCTTATGCAATCTGCAATGCATCCATTAAATGGATAGGGGACGAATATGACTATGGGATGAGATATGATAAAAAAAATAGGAAAAAAAATGGAAAATGTGTTGTACTCAATGAGATCAGAAAAAAAAGGGAGAACAAGTTTTGTCTAATATACACGGATTTTACTACAAACACCAGTTGAATATAAAGCCATCTATGATAAAGTTTTACCCGTTGCGCACAAGGCAATCACTTATTACAAGATAACTGATAACATGAACTATTCACAAAAAAACAGCAAGCAAAAAAAAGGAAGAATGAAGCATAGAAGAAGAAAAAAAAGAGGATCTCCATCAAAGGGAGATTGACAACAGAATACTTCACAACATCCGTGTGACAACATTACCAGTTTACTAAACGATACATGGGACGATGCAACGCCGTTAGGAGCATTGGGCCTGACAGACTTACTTATGAGTTAGTTTCGGGTAAGTAGTAATGTAATCAGTACGTACCCCATTCAAGTAGACCAGTAGTGTTAGGAACGCGAGAGGAAGTAGTCAACCTCATTCTATTCTACGGACATTAAGACAGATTACTCGAAGATGGAACGAGAAGAGCCGAGTTAAACCCAACGGGCTAAAGAAATCGAATTTCCAACGAAACATAGACAGTATACAGTGAAGACAGGGAAATGATTCAAGACAGGAACCAAATAGGAAACCCTTATGGACTTATACTATGTAGAAGCCTCATAATGATCAGCAATCTTGCATCCAGAGAAATCACAGATGAATATGGATAGAAACGCTGTTACGCACAGAGAAAAGATAAAGATGTATGATAGCAATACCTTAATCAAGGAACAGTGGATTCGGAATGTACCACTCAACAGGATATTCGCACATTTTCTATTTGCCTCATTGATATTAGCTGTTGAGCGTTTACGCCTCTGCACTCTGTATGACTGAGTGTTTTTGGTATTGCACTCGTGCAGTATTAATCTAGTGGGAATGCAGAAAGATAAAGTGGATATCAACAAGAGTGGTGTAAAAAAAAAAAACTACAACAGTGTGTTACTCTGGAACAAACCTACCAGGAGACATGGATGACAAACATCATCTTGTGGACATAAGGCTGGTACGTCTTAGTATTACAAAGACAATGCAAAAGCACTAAGTACTAACAGTAGCCAATGTCATATTACATACAACAACTGAATGTCAGTGAAGAAACACGGACGCATGTATGCTAGTGATCCAAACAAGTGGATCACAGCAAAAAAAAAAGGAGGCAAATGAGCCTTTGTTCATGGGTCTACACCTCATACGGAGCAAGTGGGCCCATAAGAACAAACTTGGAGAGAGCACAAATAGTTCAGTGCCTCACCCTTTATGCATTGTGGAGCCCTGAAGGCTAGAGTCATACCCTCTCTCTGATTGAGATATCCACGAGTTGGTAAACTCTTTGAGAGCCAATATCCAGCGCTCCTTGTTGAGCGGCTGTGTGTATACTTGTGGGGTACGGGGGCGTAACCCTTTTTAAGGGGGGTAAGCCTCTTGGCTTGCACATTTGTGCACTAAATTTTGGCTTTTGTATGCTTACATACAAAGAATTGGTGGTGTGCGGGCTACGGTTGTTTGTTTAGTATGCATGCATATGTGAATTGTTTTCGTATGCATGGCATACATGAATTGGTGTTATTGTTATGTTTGGTACGCGGGGCTGCGTTGTTTGGTTTGTTTATGTGTGATGTACACTGTATGTATTTATCACACGAGATACTGTGTGTGAATGTGTAATTTACCCATGTGTGTCCTTTTCTTATCTATTTGTAATATTTTCATATTGGTTATAGAATGATTACATAGGTCTCGCCAGATCGAATGAATCATGTAGATTGGAATGTGAACAATGAATGTTATGGACAACCTCAGTAGGTTGTCAGGGTGGTAGAACAACGATAGGAATGATGGTGCTGATGGATCACCTATATCCATATGATGAACTACCGCCACAACGTGATGGCTATGTGCTGTATAAGCACAATACATGTGTGTAAATGATATATCATATAGATATACTTATGGGAACAATGGGTAGTTATACATTTATTACATACCTATTTTATTAAGAGACTTCGGGACGAAGTCTTTTTAAGGGGGGTAGACTGAAATACCCAAACTTATTAAACATGGATTAAATATTTAATCACATTAATTAAGGCCTGAACATGCCTTAAAAGTCAACTGAGAACAACAGTGGTCAACTAAAACAAGATGTTGCACCCTTTGACTGTTAAGGGTAAATAAATACCCAATGAATTCTTAGGACCTAAAAATTTGTCCTAAGTCTATTAACATAATATTAACATATTATAATTGTTGGACAACACTCCAACACAAAGAACAAGCACTTACATGCTTCAAGGTCAAAAAGGCAAAAGGTGCTCTAAGAAACCTTAAAAATCTAATGACCTCTAAATGATATAAAATTGATACCATGATCAAATATCATGTAAGGGACACAACAAGACCGTTGTCAAAGAAAACCAGCTCAGAAACACCTTGCGACACAAAATGTGCACTAAAACTCCTTAAAGCACGTTTTTGTGTAATCGCCTTCTAATAAATTGTTTTAAATGGCTAAAAGGTTATAAATACCTTTAAATATGATAAAATATCATATTATATGATATTAGGAATTTAATTCCAGAAATTTACGAATTTTTACAATTTAATATTAAAATATTAATAAAACCCTAAAGTGGGGCCCGTTTGGGTCAACATTGACTAAGTTGGTCAATGTTGACCATTGACCACGAAATGGACTACATAAATCAGATAATTAAGTCTCTTAACAGACCAAGAGACAAGAGACATGTGACAATTAAATAAGTCCTTTACTTTTACATAAAAAACAAAAAAGATACTTTACCTTATAAAACAAAAAAATTGTCCTACACTTACCTTACCCATGTGAGCCAGCGATTTTGGAGCCTTTTCCCCCTTTATTTCGTGGCTCCAAGCAGTACAAGACAAGGAGATGAGTCACCTTTCATTTTGCTAAAGTAACATTATTATCTCATTTTTGATTCAAATTTGAATCAATCAAGCCCTACCTTCTCAATCAGGACGGCTGCCCCCTCTTCTTGTCTCCACTCCATTTTCTTCAATTATTCAACACCAATCAATTTGATGAGTCATCAATTCACTTAAAAACATAAAAAATGCAAAAAAGTGTTTAAGGCAAAACTAGGTCATTTCTCTCATTAGCTCCTTCCAAACTGGAGCTCACTGCCAACTCTCCCTTTGGCTCCTCTTCACCGTAGGTAAGTTCCAAGCTCCATTGATGAGAGCTCAAGCTCTAGGTAAGCTCTTAAGGCATAAAATGCCCATTTTCTTCATCTTTCTTTCCTTTTCGATTGATCTACACTCCAACCTTTTCTATACATCTATGTAGTGTTTGGAGGTTAAAGGAAGGTTCAATCTCGTTCATAACCAGATCTAAGGAGGAAGTTCAAGTCTTGACCATTTAAGGTAAAAATGTGCTTTAAGCTCATAACTTTTGATTCCCTTCAAGTTCGGCTGTGAAACTTTGTCATAGTAGCCTCATCTTCTTCTCCTTTTCATGTGGAATCTGTTGGTAGCCATTTGGAGCAAGGTGGCCGAGATCCAAAGGAAATACCCTCTTTTAAGGCATTTTTCCAAGGTAAAACCTAATAACAAGGTAGCTTGTTGAGATCTAGCTATTTCCTATGTCAATATGGTGGATCTACAAACCCTTGTGGTGTGTTTGATTCAGGTCGAAACCATCTTGAACTCTCCTTGCATTTTTAAGGTGATTTTTGCCTTAAATCTTACATTAAATTACTTCTTATGGTTAGATCTTGCTTGGAGACTAACTAGGCCTTGTTTTCTGTTTGAAACATGTAAAACAAGCTGTGGAGAATTTCTACTTAAGGTGGCGAACCAAACAAGGATTACCTAAGCTAAATCAAGGTATAAATCACTTAAACATTAACTTTGCTAAGTTAAAAATGTTCTAAGCTAATTCTAATACTATTGCCGTGAGTGAAGAGGTGAAATAAGGTCTTGTTTGACCTTAAAATGTTTAAGGAATGGTTTAAATAATTTTATAACTAATTAAACAAGCATAATGTCAAATTTAAGACATTATGTGGAAGTTTGGTAATTAAACAAAGAATCTATGGTGAGGCCGAAAATTTATATGTATTTTGGGACATTTATGTGTAATTTATTTTGCAAGCCAATGTTGTAATAAGGCCATGTATTTAGGCCATTTTATTTATGCATTTACAAGTTTTTTTTAAGTTTAGGTGATATTCTATCATTACCAAAAAGAAGTGGGTCTTAGATGTAATTAATTAAATTTGGGGGCTTTAGAATAATAAGGCCGAAAATTAGAGTAAAAGGAGTTAAAATAAAGTTTATAAGATTTTATAAAGTTTTGGGGTTAAATGGTGATTTCTAGAAAGTTTGGGTACAAACCGTAATTATAAGGAATTAATGGTCAAGGAAATATTAAGGTGGTCAACCTTGACCATATGATAGGTTTTGACCAAATAGATAAGTTAGATAACTTATTTAAGGTGTTATAATAAGATAAGTATCTTAAGGTAATATTTTTATACATATGTGGTAAATATGTTATTACCGAAAATAAAGGGTGTACAATGGTATTTTAAACACCCATGGGCTATTAGGAATTTTTAGGAATTTATTTGGGGATTTTGGAATTAAAATGAACTATATATGTATAATATATAGTTATAATGTCATTATGACACTTTGGAGAAAATAGATGGTGGAATGGTAAATATTGAAAGTATATGGGTTAATAAGGATATTATACCCCTTTGGTGGAATTTGGAGATTTTTTAGAATTATTAAGAGAATTTATTAAGATATGTGTATAAAATATGGTTTTAATGATATGGAAACTATATGTTATAAATAGGGCCAAATGGCAATTATAGAATAGCACAAGGGCTGTTCGGAATTTACAAAAATAACCATAGGTTATACTCTTTTATAAGTTAGAAATGTTATATTAAATGGTATATATAACATGGTAAAAAGAAAGGGTGATTTTGTAAATAAAGGAACTATGGTTTATGGAAAAGAATAAGATTTTCTTATGGTGCCTAAGAGGCAATAATAAATAGTTTTGTATAAAAACTATAGGTTATAAGTTAAAGGGAATAAAAAATATCACAAGTATGATATTAGTATATGGTATAACATTACATAATGTTATGTGGTCAAAACGGAATTTAAATAAGTTAAGGGCTATACTGAGTTAATAAGAGTTGAAAGATGAATTTTAGACTAAGGTCTATAATGTTATAAATGTTATGACAATGATATGGTTAGATGGAATTAATATAAGGAAGGGTACTCACATAAAATAATGTGACAAACTATAAATAAATGAGATTTATAAACTAAGGTGTTTATGGAATAAACCTTAGGAGTTGTAATTATACAACATAAGATGTTACATGATATTAGGATAATAATCTTAATATAAGTTGTATAATATAATACAACTAATGGGAATAATCATCCAATAAAAGATGATAAAATGTAACATAAAATACAAGAGTTTATGAAACTCATGAGAATTACCTACGTGGTAAAAATATATACATACACAAGAATAATGTATATAAGGTGATAAATATATTTGGTTGAAACCTTATGATTTATGGTGGTGGTTATTTGGAAAAAATATAGTTACAAACTATAGGCTATGAATTTTGCTAAGATAATGGGTAATGAAATACAAAGAATTATAATGGATATGATAAAATTATATAATATAAGAATGCATGCATACATGCAACTATAGGTTACGTACCTAAACTAGATGTGGATAAGATTAAAAAATATAAGGAATTAAACTTAACAGTTGAAATAGTTTTGACGTACGCGTTTTAAGTAACAAAGCCGACTGTTTTAGAAAAACCTGTAACAAACAACTGTAGAAAACAGGGGTGAACTGTCGGGGTTACTTATAATTCGGAAATACCGGATGTAGTTAGTCATGGAGACTGACTTATAGTTTTTACCGTTTAGAGTATACTTCTGACAAGGACGCTTGACGAGCTACGGACTACACGGAGCGTAGGATCTTGCTGATTCATACTCCACCGTAATACAGTCAGGGTGAACGGTATGTAAAGGGGTTTGATCCGAGTTGTCCTAAGGTTGCTCCTTGGGCTCGGATTTGGTTGATATAACTTGTATGTTGTTATGTGATCTGTGATAAGATTCCTCGTCCTGATGTGTTACTTAATATGCATGAGTTTTTGTATATTTATAGCTGCTTATTATTTACTGTTGTTTGAGTTAACAGTATTGGTTCGTATATATGAACCTATATATATAAAACGAACTAGCGGCTATGGTGCTATCTTATATGAAATATAAGGAACGTAAGTAAAACGTTGTAGCACTATGATAATAACATATACATATTATCTGAGACTTTTTTACGGAGCATTGGCCTTTCTATACCGCTCTCGTATCTAACACTGGATCCCGAGTTTACAGACTCCGGATTGGACTAATGACCTTAGTCTGCTGTGTTAGAAAATTTGGTAATGCGATGCGATGGTATAATTAATTAATTAATGGAATGGAAGTAAAGCCAAGAGGATGTGGCTCTTGGTGCGCGCTGTGATCACAAAACGATACCAGGATGTCCGCGTACGGGTCCGTAAGTATCAAGAAAATTTCCCGTGAGCTAGAATGGCTCGTTGGTCGGAGACTCTACCGTTGGAGTGGCTACTGCCGTGGGTGACCCGCCATAATATATGGGTAACTAGAGACATGTCGTTTTAACGAGACATTGTCACTAGGTATAACTGAACAACTAAAACAATTGAGACTTATACAGTGGCGAACAATACCATGGACGAGACTTAATACTTGTTTATTATTCTCGTTGTTTCGCTTTGTTGTTCATTGGTTATACTTGTGGTTATTTTATTGTGTGTTGATGGTTGGATGGAGCCTACAAGGCTAAGGTAAATTAAATATGAAAACTGTACGCTACGGCGAATGTACATTGTACATTATATTGTTATTACTCGATACGTTCGATATATATGTTGTATGGAATAATAAATGAATGTTTGGATTGGATGGATGGTTAAATGTTTATGGATATTTGGATGTTGATTATGTATATTATACATTTTATGCTTCAGTTTTGATTATAACTGTAAAAGGAAAAGCATGAAACCATCTAATAATAAGATGGTTAAAATGACAAGTGACCATTAGGGTCCAGGCCCGGCATACTCAGCGTCTATCGCTGATACTACACCATTACAGGTTGTTGATCATTGTCGGAGCTGAAGAGCAGGAACAGGGTAATTGGAGTGTTACTTTTGTCACCACACTTGGAGATGTTGTATAGCAATGAAGATGGTGAATTGTATTATGGTAAGGTTGTGTATTTTGGATTGGGTAGACGCTCACTTGTCGATGTTTATGGTTATGGACTTAGTATGATGTATAGGAGTTCTCGTTATCACTGCGTTAGCAGTTTATTTGTATTGGAAGTTGGATGTAGTTTGGCTGCGTTGCTCGCATGGGCGAGTAACGGCCGGTGACACCCGAGTGAGTTTTGTAATGTTATTTGTTTTTCCGCTGCGAGACGTTTTATTTATTGCTACGTGAGAGATTATATCGTGATTATGAGAGGGGTGTTACAAAAGTGGTATCAGAGCGGAGTACCGCTCTGATGACGAGATAATAGGTTAAGACAGTGAGCTTAGGACTTGGGAAATTATGGGAAACATTTGGGAAGTACGAGACGATTCGTCTTAAAAGATACTGTGTCTAGTAACGCAAATTGCGTGACAGGTTAGCCTTAAGGCAACTTAATATCTATTGGTTGTGTACGGTAATTTACCGAGTATTTATGTGACATACTGTACTACAGATGTCTGGTGGAACTAGAGGGCGTGGTACTGGAAGAGGTGGAGGCGGTGACCCCGGCATTCCAGGAGTTGCTGAGACGGTTGCAGCCGTTCTTGCACAGCTGGGTACTCAGATAGGAGGAGCACCAGCCCACCCGCCACAGCCCAGGGAAACGAACTGGCTGAAGTCAGTTAGCGAGACCCGACCACCTACATATTCAGGGGAAAGACCCCGTAGCTTTGGAGCGTACATTGTTGAACATGAGAAGGCCTATGAAGCTTTACAAGTACCTGACGACAAGAAGGTCGCCATTGCTGCTTTCCATCTGAAGGATGCAGCCAGCACTTGGTGGAGGTTGGTCAAGGACCATCACCTGGCTACGCCCGACTTTTCGTGGCTGCCTTTGTCGAGTTGCTGAGAGGGAAGTACTACCCAGCACATCTCGAACAGAAGAAGCGCCTGGGGTCGAGACACTGACCCAAGGAGGTCTGACCGTGGATGAGTATTACGCTCGATTCATTGGTCAGCTGGACTTCATTCCCGGTGTGGATTACTCAGAGACCGTGAAGGTCGAGAAGTTCCGGGGAGGACTATTATTTCGCATTCAGATGGCGATGGGTGCTACCCTCTACACTACCATCCAGGTGCTAACATGAAAGCCATAAATTCTTACTTACTACATTACCAATTAACTTTGTGAGAACTTACCAAGGAGATTCCAGGAGTGTTATGAGGCTGCCCGAGGACGGAGCTAATGCTCCAGACTCGGGAGAGACTCTCGGGGCCAAGAAAGGAAGAACCCTGAGGGAGAGTCTGAGGGTGGAGGAGCATCTCCAGGAAGGCCAGAAAAGGGAAAGTAAGGACTTATCCCATCTAATTGTTTACCATATTAAATATCTTATAATGCTGACCCGAAACATTTAAACAGGAAGTTTTCCAAAAAAAGGGCAACAGGGTCACAAGGGAAGAAAGGGAAAGAGCCCGTCCTTCAGTTGACGGCCCAGCTATTGATGCTAAGCCTCTGAGATCTGCACCTCCTAAGGGTGAGAACACCTACCTCTTAAATTCAAATAAATCTTAACCTTTATATCAACAGATTTTAACTTAAACTTAAATACTACCATCAGGCACCGGACAGCCCCAGCGCCACTTTTACTGTAAGCGTTGTGGGAAAGACCATCCTGGGGTCGACTGCGAAGGCCGCAAGTCGTTGTCGGTGCTGCCACAAAGAAGGCCATAGGGAATTCGAATGCTGGATGAACCCAGAGAGCCGTAATTACGGCCACCAAAGAATACTCAGAAGACCTCAACTGGAGGATCTGGAGTACCACGAGGCGGTCAGGATGGCCAGACATCTACTGATGCTGGAGCCTATAAGGCAAGGGAGTAGATAGGGCATGAATCCCTAACTCCATGAGACCGCGTGGAAGATTTTTACTTACTTATGTTGTGTGCTTACTTTGGATGTATTCAACTTGGATGTTAGACAGTATGTGGGAGTGTGTCATTGACCACTCGCCTTTTGTGTAAGACTTTGGGATTAGTTGTGTGAACTCAGTACCAAAAGCTTTAAACCTTGACGGATATATATATGAACAGGATTTAATGCTTACATTACCATGTAGCCATACTCAACGATACAGAGTCAATGAGACCGGAAATTACTGAACCAGAATTTCCACCTGCATGGCGCACTTGCTATTGCAAGCGCTATGACAAGTAAACCACTGAAATTTTCCATCTGCCTTGCGCACTTGCTACAGCAAGTGCAGCGACAGCAACAGTAACAGCTACTGCAAATGCAAATAACAACTACTACTTTTTAACCTTTTATAAAAAAAAACTGTTTTTCAAACTTTTCATTCAAACCTGGAGATTAGAAACCTATGCAACGTTGGAAGGACCGTTAGTCCAACCACTGCAACTGGGGAAATATACAGCCACTATGACTGTAAACCACACCAGTTTAAATTGTTGGGAATTTTCAGACAGGCTTATTAGCCAAATACCATCAGTGTATACCCGCATTTAATGCTAATCACTACTAGTGATGAATGTTTAGTCCTCATGGACAAGCATACCCTTTGTAGATGCACCACCGTCAGTGAGGATGGTTGGGAAGTGAAGAGCCAAGTTGCTCAAGCTATTATGCAATCTGCAATGCATCCAATTACATGGATGAGGGGACGAATATGAACTATGGATGAGATATGATGATAAAAAAAAACAGGAAAAAAGGAAAATGTGTTGTACTCAATGAGATCAAAAAAAGGGAGAAACAAGTTTGCTAATATAGCACGGATTTTACTTACACCGAGTTGAATAATACCAGTCTATGATACAATTACCACGGTTGCCACAAAGGCAATAGCACTTATTACAAGATAACTGATAACATGAACTATTACAAAAACACCAAAAAAAGCAAGCAAAAAGGAGAAGAAGAAGAAAAGAAGAAAAAAAAGAGGGATATCCATCAAAGGGAGATTGACAACAGAGAACTTCACAACAACCGTGTGACAGACATTACCAGTTTACTAAACGAGACATGGGACGACCGCACTCCGTTAGGAGCATGTGGGCCTGACAGACTTATTTATGAGTTAGTCGGGTAAGTAGTAATGTATCAGTACGGTACCCCATGCAAGTAGACAAGTAGTGTTAGGAACGCGAGAAGTAGTCAACTCCATTCTACGGACAGTAAGACGGATTACCTCGAAGATGGACGAGAAGAGCCGCAGTTAAACCAACGGGCTAAAGAAATCAAGAACCTTCAACAGAGAACAGTGGACAGTATACAGAGAAGACAGGGAAACGTTCAAGGACAGGAACCAAAAAAAAGGAAACCCATTATGGACGAATAATATGTAGAAGCCTCATAAGGATCAAGCAAATGCTTGCAATCCAGAGGAAATCTACCAGATGATATGGACATAAACGCGTGACTACGCAAGGAGAAAAGATAAAGCTATATGATAGCAGATACCTTAAGCAAGGAACATGGATTTGGAATGTACCACTCACAGGATAATTCGCACATCTTATCTGTTGACTCATTGGATATTAGCTGTTGAGCGTTTACGCCTCTGCACTCTGTATGACTGAGTGTTTTGGTATTGCACTCGTGCAGTTATTAATCTAGTGGGAATGCAGAAAGATAAAGTGGATATCAACAGAGTGTGTAAAAAAAAAATACAACAGTGTGTTACTCTGGAACAAACCACCAGGAGACATGGATGACAAACATCATCCTTGTGGACATATAGGCTGGTACGTCTTAGTATTACAAAGACAAGTGCAAAGAGCACTAAGTACTAACAGTAGCCAATGTCATATTACATCTCAAACTGAATGTCAGTGAGAGAAGACACACGCATGTATGCTAGTGATCCAAACCAGTGGATTCACAAAAAAAAAAGGAGGCAAATTGAGCCTTTGTTCATGGGTCTGCACCTCATACGGAGCGAGTGGGCCCATAAGAATGAACTTGGGAGAGAGCACAAATAGATCATGCCTCACCCTTTATGCATTGTGGAGCCCTGAAGGGCTAGAGTCATACCCGTCTCTCTGATATGAGGATAATCCACGAGTTGGTAAACTCTTGAGAGCCAAGTATCCAGCGCTCCTTGTTGAGCGGCTGTTGTATACTTGTGGGGTACGGGGGCGTAACCCTTTTTAAGGGGGGTAGAGCCTCTTGGCTGTGCACATGTGTGCACTAAATTTTGTTTGTTTGTATGCATTGCATACAAAGAATTGGTGGTGTGCGGGGCATACGAGGTTTTTTTTTAGTATAGTACAGTGAATTATTTCGTATGCATGGCATACAGTGAATTGGTTTTATTGGTTATGGTTGGTACGCGGGGCGTGCGTTGTTTGGTTTGTTTGTGTGTGATGTACACTGTGTATGTATGTATCTCATCGAGATACTTGTTTGAATGTTGTATGTACACCATGTGTGTAACACTTTTCTTATGCTATTTGTGATATGTATTCATATTGCTTTATAGAATGATTACATATGGTATCGCCTAGATACGAAATGAATCATTAGATATGGAATGTGGAACAATGGAATGTTATGGACACCTCAGGGAGGTTGTCAGGGTTGGTAGAACTGATAGGAAATGATGGTGCTGATGGATCACCTATATCCATATATGAACTAACGCCACAACGTGATGGCTATGTGCTGTATAAGCACAATACGATGTGTGTAAATGATATATCACATAGATATACATTATGGGACAATGGGTAGTTATACATTTATATACTTACCTATTTGATTAAGAGACTTCGGGACGAAGTCTTTTTAAGGGGGGTAGACTGAAATACCCCAAACTTATTAAACATGGATTAAATATTTAATCACATTAATTAAGGCCTAAACATGCCTTATAAGTCAACTGAGAACAACAGTGGTCAACATAAAACAAGATGTTGCACCCTTTGACTGTTAAGGGTAAATAAATATACCCAATGAACTTCTTAGGACCTAAAAATTTGTCCTAAGTCTATTAACATAATATTAAACATATTATAACCGTTGGACAACACTCCAACACAAAGAACAAGCACTTACATGCTTCAAGGTCAAAAAGCAAAAAGGTGCTCTAAGAAACCTTAAAATCTAATGACCTCTAAATGATATAAAATTGGATACATGATCAAATATCATGTAAGGGACACAAAAACCGTTTTCAAAGAAAACCAAGCTCAGAAACACCTTGCGACACAAAATGTGCACTAAAACTCCTTAAAGCACGTTTTTGTAATCGCCTTCTAAATTGGTTTTAAATGAGCTAAAAGGTTATAAATACCTTAAATATATGATAAAATATCATATTATATGATATTAGGAATTTAATTCCAGAATTTACGAATTTTTACAAATTTAATATTAAAATATTAATAAAACCCTAAAGTGGGGCCCGTTTGGGTCAACATTGACTACCACGAAAATGGACTACATGAAATCAGATAATTAAGTCTCTTAACAGACCAAGAGACAAGAGACATGTGACAATTAAATATAGTCCTTTACTTTTACATAAAAAAATAAGAAAAAGAATACTTTACCTAATAAACAAAAAAATTGTCTACACTCACCTTACCCATGTGAGCCAGCGATTTTTGGAGCCTTTTCCCCCTTGTATTTCGGGCTCCAAGCAGTACAAGACAAGGCAAGAGAGTCACCTTTCACTTTTGTGCTAAAAGTAACATTATTATCTCATTTTCATTCAAATTTGAATCAATCAAGCCCTACCTTCTCCAATCAAGGACGGCTACCCCCTCTTCTTGTCTCCACCGATTTTTCTTCTTCAATTATTCAACCCAATCAATTGTGATGAGTCATCAAGTCACTTAAAACATAAAAAATGCAAAAATGTGTTTTAAGGCAAAATAGGTCATTTCTCTCTCATTAGCTCCGTTCCAAACGTGGAGCTCACTGCCAAACTCTCCTTTGGCTCCTCTTGACCGAAGGTAAGGTCCCAAGCTCCATTGATGAGAGCTCAAGCTCTAGGTAAGCTCTTAAGGCATAAAAATGCCCATTTTCTTCATCTTTCTTTCCTTTCTCGATTGATCTACACTCCAACCTTTTCTATACATCTATGTAGAGTGTTTTGGAGGTTAAAGGAAGTTCAATCTCGTTCATAACAAGATCTAAGGAGGAAAGTTCAAGTCTTGACCATTTAAGGTAAAAATGTGCTTTAAGCTCATAACTTTTGATTCCCTTCAAGTTCGGCTGTGAAACTTTGGTCATAGCCTCATCTTCTTCTCTTTTTCATGTGGAATCTGTTGGTTAGCCATTTGGAGCAAGGGTGGCCGAGATCCAAAGGAATACCCTCTTTTAAGGCATTTTTCCAAGGTAAAACCTAATAACAAGGTAGCTTGTTGAGATCTAGCTATTTCCTATGTCAATATGGTGGATCTAACACCTTGTGGTGTGTTTGATTCAGGTCGAAACCATCTTGAACTCTCCTTGCATTTTTAAGGTGATTTTTGCCTTAAATCTTACATTAATTACTTCTTATGGTTAGATCTTGCTTGGAGACTAACTAGGCCTTGTTTTCTGTTTGAAAACATGTAAACAAGCTGTGGAGAATTTCTACTTAAGGTGGCCGAACCAAACAAGGATTACCTAAGCTAAATCAAGGTAAAATCACTTAAACATTAACTTTGCTAAGTTAAAAATTTTCTAAGCTAATTCTAATTATTGCCGTGAGTGAAGAGGTGAAATAAGGTCTTGTTTGACCTTAAAATGTTTAAGGAATGGTTTAATAAATTTTATAACTAATTAAACAAGCATAAGTGTCAAATTTAAGACATTATGTGGAAGTTTGGTAATTAAACAAGAATCTATGGTGAGGCCGAAAATTTATATGTATTTTGGGACATTTATGTGTAATTTATTTTGCAGCAAATGTTGTAATAAGGCCATGTATTTTAGGCCATTTTATTTATGCATTTACAAGTTTTTATTTAAGTTTAGGTGATATTCTATCATTACCAAAAGAAGTGGGTCTTAGATGTAATTAAATTAAATTTGGGGGCTTTAGAATAATAAGGCCGAAAATTAGAGGTAAAAAGGAGTTAAAATAAAAGTTTATAAGATTTTATAAAGTTTTGGGGTTAAATGGTGATTTCTTGAAATTTGGGTACAAACCGTAATTATAAGGAATTAATGGTCAAGGAAATATTAAGGTGGTCAACCTTGACCATATGATAGGTTTTGACCAAATTAGATAAGTTAAATAACTTATTTAAGGTGTTATAATAAGATAAGTATCTTAGGTAATATTTTTATAACATATGTGGTAAATATGTTATTACCGAAAATAAAGGGTGTACAATGGTATTTTAAACACCCATGGGCTATTAGGAATTTTTAGGAATTTATTTGGTGGATTTTGGAATTAAATGAACTATATATGTATAAATATATAGTTATAATGTCATTATGACACTTTGGAGAAAAATAGATGGTGGAATGGTAAATATTGAAAGTATATGGGTTAATAAGGAATTTATATACCCTTTGGTGAAATTTGGAGATTTTTAGAATTATTAAGAGAATTTATTAAGATATGTGTAAAATATGGTTTTTATGATATATTGAAGAACTATATGTTATAAATAGGGCCAAATGGCAATTATAGAATAGCACAAGGGCTGTTCGGAATTTACAAAAATTAACCATAGGTTATACTCTTTTATAAGTTAGAAATGTTATATTAAATGGTATATATCATGGTAAAAGAAGGGGTGATTTTGTAAATAAAGGAAACTATGGTTTATGGAAAAGAATAAGATTTTCTTATGGTGCCTAAGAGGCAATAATAAATAGTTTTGTATAAAAACTATAGGTTATAAGTTAAAGGAATAAAAATATCACATAGTAATGATATTAGTATATGGTATAACATTACATAATGTTATGTGGTCAAACGGAATTTAAATTAAGTTAAGGGCTATACTGAGTTAATAAGAGTTGAAAGATGAATTTTAGACTAAGGTCTATAATGTTATAAATGTTATGACAATGATATGGTTTAGGTGGAATTAATATAAGGAAGGGTACTCACATAAATAATGTGACAAACTATAAATAAATGAGATTATAAACTAAGGTGTTTATGGAATAAACCTTAGGAGTTGTAATTATACAACATAAGATGTTACATGATATTAGGATAATAATCTTAATATAAGTTGTATAATTAATACAACTAATGGGAATAATCATCCAATAAAAGATGATAAAATGTAACATAAAATACAAGAGTTTATGAAACTCATGAGAATTACCTACGTGGTAAAAATATATACATACACAAGAATAATGTATATAAGGTGGATAAATATATTTTGGTTGAAAACCTTGATTTAATGGTGGTGGTTATTTGGAAAAAAATATAGTTACAAACTATAGGCTATAATTTTGCTAAGATAATGGGTAATGAAATACAAGAATTATAATGGATGATGGAAAAAATATATAATTAAGAATGCATGCATACATGCAACTATAGGTTACGTACCTAAACTAGATGTGGATAAGATTAAAAGAAATATAAGGAATTAAACTTAACAGTTGAAATAGTTTTGACGTACGCGTTTTAAGTAACAAAGCCGACTGTTTTAGAAAAACCTGTAACAAACAACTGTAGAAAACAGGGGTGAACTGTCGGGGTTACTTATAATTCGGAAATACCGGATGTAGTTAGTCATGGAGACTGACTTATAGTTTTATTACCGTTTAGAGTATACTTCTGACAAGGACGCTTGACGAGCTAACGGACTACACGGAGCGTAGGATCTTGCTGATTCATACTCCACCGTAATACAGTCAGGGTGAACGGTATGGAAAAGGGGTTTGATCCGAGTTGTCCTAAGGTTGCTCCTTGGGCTCGGATTTGGTTGATATAACTTGTATGTTGTTGTGTGATCTGTTGATAAGATTGTTCGTCTGAATGTGTTAATTAATATGCATGAATTGTATATTTATAGCTGCTTATTATTTACTGTTGTTGAGTTAACAGTATTGGTTCGTATATATGAACCTATATATAAAACAAACTAGCGGCTATGGTGCTATCTTATATGCAATATAAGGAACGTAAGTAAAACGTTGTAGCACTATGATAATAACATATACATATTATCTGAGACTTTTACGGAGCATTGGCCTTTCTATACGCCGCTCTTGTATCTAGCACTGGATCCCGAGTTTACAGACTCCGGATTGGACTAATGACCTTAGTCTGCTGTGTTAGAAAATTTGGTAATGCGATGCGATGGTATAATTAATTAATTAATGGAATGGAAGTAAAGCCAAGAGGATGAGGCTCTTGGTGCGCGCTGTGATCACAAAAACGATACCAGGATGTCCGCGTACGGGTCCGTAAGTATCAAGAAAATTTCCCGTGAGCTAGAATGGCTCGTTGGTCGGAGACTCTACCGTTGGAGTGGCTACTGCCGTGGGTGACCCGCTGTAACCCCTACTACGCACATGACACTAAAAATCGCAGCGGAATAAATAACTAAACAGTAACTAACGCTTCGGTGCTACAACGCCGTCAACCACCCACGTGTTGACAAGGCAGAATAAATACAAGTGTACCGGTCTGATGATTAGACTCCCGAGCATAAAACTAAACCATAAATACATTATATACAATACCGAGTAATACATACATCCTTCACTGTTAACATCACTGGAAACTGTCACAACCAAATATAAACAACGCCACGGGAGCACAGGCGCATCCCGGGCCAACATCCCAAAAGTACTCAAAAGTAAACCACCTCCTAGGATCTAGAGCCACTCCGCTTCTTCGATCCTCATCCTGCAGTATAAGAATATGGATCCCCGAGGGGGTCAGCAACCCTGGCTGGCATGGTTAACGCGCAGCCCATCGACTACCCGGATACGCGCAACTAATTGTCATGATAACATGGCATTCATTATATACATAACATAACATAACATATGGCTTAGCATCAATGGTGCACAGCACAACAACACATACACAGTGGATTTTCACTCCACGATAACAAACCACAAGGGTCAAATAAACAAGAGCCTAGAGAGTGATTCACTCTCATGTTAAGCTCGTTAAACACACTCATTACCGTTCTGTTAGACGAACGAGTAACTTAAGTCACAGATGGTTCGGATTTTGTGACCCGAACACACCACACAAACACAGGTTCCCACTAAACCGATCATAAGTCAGAATAGGTAAGCTTTGGAAGAAGCTAGCGGGAGATCGAACGCCAAATTAAGGAGAACAATCTTAACAACATAAGAGTCGAATCTGATTCAGATATCTACTCTTAACTTACATGCATGACCGGACAACCGGATTCCTCACTTCCCAGTTAACACTTGTTAGAAGTTCATAGTGGAACTTTACAACCAACACACAATAGGTGGTAAGATGTTAGACACACACAAGGGAAATGAGTCACAACATCACATCACAATAATATGAACAACTGTAAACTCATTACATGTTTAAATCTTATAACGTTGTAACACACAGAAAAACATACAACACACAAGCCGGTGTAAACTGGTAGGCAACAGACTGCAAGAAAACCATACCTGGTCCTTGCCTCGTTTGGTTTCTCCGTAGGTCACTCCTATACATAATTAATAACGTCGGTTAATTATTTTTTAACTTCAAACTTACTAAGTATTTAACATGATTGTATGACATGTTTTAATGTCTATCTTACCCTAGGTTACCTTCATTATACCCTAGGGTTAACTACATTGGTCACATTCTTTTCTGTTTTTTTTTTTTTTTTTTTTTACAAGTTTAGGTCCGACCGACCTTTACCGACCGAACTTGTCCAAGTTCGGTCGATTCCAGAAAACATTTCCGTCAAAATTTTCTACTCTGACCGAACTGCCAAGTCCGGTCCTATGTTCGGTCTTTTTCCGAGAGTTTCTCCCCTTGTAAATTTAGCCCGACCGAACTTACCAAGTCCGGTCCCATGTTCGGTCGGTTCCAGTAACTCAATCCGTACACAAAATACAAGCCCGACCGACCTTGCAAGTCCGGTCCCCAAGGTCGGTCCATTCCAGAAGCCAATTCTCGCAGGGTAAACTGGGCTCGACCGAACTTGCAAGTTCGGTCGCAAGTTCGGTCTGCCCCAGACCTTTGTTTTCCTTCACATTCAACTCCAAACTTCACCCCATACAACCTAGTACCCCTAACCTCATTTGGCACTTCAAACACACCTTAAGACATCCTTAAACACTCATGAAACTCATTTTCTAATTCCTTAAGCCTTTACTTATTTCCTTGTAAAATTCCTTAACACTTACAACATTTTACACTAGGTTTCTAAATGGTGTTTCTCACCTATGATAACTACTATCCCAAAATGCTTTCTCCTCACCTTAACATCATCTCTTAAGCATTATTTCTCACAACCAACTCCTTATGTCACTCTTGAAATTCTTTTCCAAGTTTACACTTTCTCCTTATTTTACCAAAGTTTGCCTAACTCTTTATCTAAGTCCAAAATGACTTTGGTACATACTAAAACCTCAAGCTCATGCCTAAGTCCTTGTTACATCCTAAATCACCTTAATGCATGTTTCTTACACAAAAACAACACTTAACCAACCTAAACACCTCTTAACTTATCAAACTCATTTTAACTCTTAGAACTTCTCATTCATTACCTAAATTTCGACATAGGTTCTCCTAGAACATTACTAAACCAAAACACATTGTTTTTACCAACAAACAACCAAGAACACTAAAAATCCATCAAGCACTTATTATACACAAACTCCACTCACAAAGCACTACATCACATATAGTGCATAATTTAAATTGCATGGCACTTTGGCCCTTAAATGACATGGCTCTTAGGCCCTTAAGATGCATAAATCATAAACACTGAATTTCCACAATATATTTGCCTTTAACCTGCAAATACACTCAACAACACATATGCCTTTTACTAAGCTCTTGGGAACACTTTACTAAGTCATTCACCATTTGCTCTTTAGGTAGTTTTAACAAGCATTATAAGCTCATTTCTCCTAAGGCATTTAAACAACATTAGGTTAGTAGATTTACCTCTTTTTCCAAACAACTTCTTTCTTGTTTCCTTTAAAAACCGATAGGGTATTTGATTCTTTGACAAGTTCTAAACAATATACAAACATTACAATGAGTATTCAAGCTATAAGCTTCATCTCATTGTAAACCCTAATTTTACATTGTTTCAAAAACATTAATGTAGTTGTTTTACCTTGCTCTTTGAAGAGAGTTTGAATATCTAGCAAGAGAGGACTCCACCTAGTCCATGAAGAGTTGGAATGAAGCTAGAACAAGGTCACACAAAGAGCTCCTTCAATATGTTTTTCGGTTACCACAAAAACATGAAGGAAATGAAGTTTTTACTTGAGATTCCTTACCTAGAAGCAAAGGAGAGTAACAATATGTAAAAATACAAGCTCAAGCTCCTTCAATGGTGGAACTCCATGGCACCGAAATGGTGGTCTTGGAATTTTGAGAAGATAGAAATGAAGAGCTTGATGAGAGGAAGAGATTGGTGGTGTTTGTTTTTTATTTGAACAAGTGAGCAAGATTTTACAAGAGATCAAAGAAGAGTTTTAATGGAGGTGGTGTGGTATTACCGTGGAAGAAAAGGAAGAAGAGGGTGGAGCCGTGTGAACAAGGAAGGAAATGAGAGAATGAGATAGAATTTCTTTTTTGAAGATATTTGTAGTAAAAGTAAAAAGTAGTTTATTTACTTATCATTACTTACTTAATACATTAATAAGAGTGGTGAGTCACCACACTTAAGAAAACCGGCCCCCATTTACACTTAGGGGTAATTTAGTCTTTGTTTGTCAATTTAATTACTTAATACAACATATGTTATAAAATAGCTTATTAAAATTACTATTCATGAAAACAAGGCATATAGAAGTGAAATTTTTGATTTCCCATTAATATAGACATCCAAATGTGATATTATATAGTACACATATATATTTAAGAGTAATGATGGACATCTAGCCACTCAAAACTCATTTACAAGACAATTTTTCAAAAATGTGCTTTAAGACTCCTTAAAGCACATTTTGTGTTTAAACTTGTTTTCCAGCTTGGTTTTCTTTGGTAATTGGTTCAATATGTTCATTAGTGTATAAATGAGGTCTTGGTAAGTTCATTAGGTCTTAACCAAGTTTATCCCAAGCTTAGAGCACATTTTGGCTCTTATTGACTTTAAAGCACATTTTGTGTTTTCTTTTGTTTAAATTTGTTTACTAATGTTTCTAAGACTCTTTTTTTAGTCTTAATACACCATATTTAAGTGTTTAAACAATATATTAAGGTTTGGGGTATTTCAATCTACCCCCCTTAAAAGAACTTTGCCCTCAAAGTTCATACTTCCCCATATCCTAAATATTAGAACACGGGAATACTTATAAACAATACTTCCATACATCATTAACAACACACTTACATAACATTGGACACAAGGTCCATACAACATAACATCGGGTACATAACATTGGACACAAGGTCCATACAACATTATCCACATCATTCAGACACAACGGTCTGTAACATAACAACATACATAGACGATGTATTCAAATACACGTCGTACACACATAACCGAAACGGCTCTACCCCCCTTAAAAGGGGTACGCCCCGTACCCTATACAAATAAGCACTAAGAAGTAAACAATGACGGGTACTTCGCCTTCATCTTATCTTCCAGCTCCCAAGTGGCCTCCTCAACGTCCTGGTTAGACCAAAGAACTTTCACCAGTCTCACAGACTTATGGCGAGTGTCTCGAGTCTTAGTATCCAGAATTCGTACCGGAGTCTCCACTGATCGCATGGTCGGCTCTAAGGTTAGCCTTTCAGGCTGAACCACATGAGACGGATGAGACATATACTTCTTCAACTGGGACACATGAAATACATCATGTACCTTGCCCAGCTCGGCGGGTAGGTCTAGTCTATAGGCTACCGGGCCGATCCTCTCCGTCACAACATAAGGCCCCACATACTTTGGGCTCAACTTGCCCTTCTGGCCAAAACGAAATACTCCCTTCATGGGGGATACTCTCAAAAATACCTGATCGCCCACGGCGAACTCCAGGTCACGTCTGCGCACATCTGCGTACGACTTCTGTCTATCCTGAGCTGCCTTCATGTTAGCCCGGATCTGGCGAACTTCTGCCTGGACTTGTTCAAGATAATCTGGTCCTATAATGACCGTCTCACTCGACTCATCCCAGCATAATGCGTGCGGCATGGTCTACCGTACAAGGCCTGGAAGGGAGACATCTTGATCGAAGCGTGGTAACTGTTGTTGTAACTAAACTCGATCAGATGTAACTTATCAATCCAGCTGGTCTGAAAGTCAAGTGCACAAGCACGCAGCAGCATATCCTCAAGTGTCTGAATGGTGCGCTCACTCTGACCATCGGTCTGTGGGTGAAACGCTGTACTCAATTTCAGTTCAGTACCCAATGCCTCTCGTGTAGACTTCCAATATCTGGATAAGAATCTGGTATCTCTGTCAGATACAATCGTTTTCGGTACGCCATGATGTCTTACAATTTCCTTATCAAAGAGTTCTGCCAATCTTGCCACTTTCCAAGTGTCCTTCATCGGAATTAATCGGGCCACCTTGGTCAGTCGGTCAACTACAACCCATATCATATTCAGACCTCCCCTTGTAGGCGGAAGCCCTACTACAAAGTCCATGGAGATATCATGGAACTTCCATTCAGGCACTGGCATTGGCTGTACCATACCACCAGGCCGTCGGTGCTCAAACTTGACCTTCTGGCAAGTGAGACACCTCAATACATAATCACTAACATCTTTCTTCATTCCAGTCCACCAAAAATACCTTTTCATACTCTTATACAATTTTTGAAGCTCCGGGTGAATCGAAGTAGTAGAACAATGGGATTCACTCAATATGCGCTCCTTCAACTCAGCGCCACTCCTAGGTATACACAATCGGCCATTCAGCCTAATCAAGTCATCATCGTGGAGTCTGAAGTCGTACTTCTGACCCTCGAATGTGCCATCAATAAGCTTCTGCCGGATCTCCAGCATGTACTGATCCGTCATCTGAGCACTCCGCACCTCTTCAACCAAGCCAGTATGAGAGACTAACGAATGGAGAGAGTGTGCTCGGCGACTCAATGCGTCAGCTACCACATTTGCCTTACCCTCTTTATATTGCAGATTAATATCGTAGTCATTCAGAAATTCAACCCACCTCCTTTGCCTCATGTTCAACTCTTTCTGAGTGAACAAGTACTTTAAGCTTTTGTGGTCAGAATAAATCGTCACACTTACCCCATACAAATAATGTCGCCATATCTTCAATGCGAAGACAATGGCACCCAATTCTAAGTCGTGGGTAGGGTAGTTCTCCTCATGCTTTTTCAGCTGACGGGAGGCGTATGCTACGACCTTCCCGTGTTGCATCAATACACAACCCATACCTCTACCTGATGCGTCGCAGTAGACCTCAAAACCATCTGGACCGTCTGGTATAGTCAGGACTGGTGCAGATGTCAGAGCATCCTTGAGACTCGTGAAAGAACTCTCACAGTCGACTGTCCACTCGAATGGTGCATCCTTCTTCACTAAGGAAGTCATCGGCTTCGAGACACTGGAGAAGTCCTTCACAAATCTCCTATAATAACCTGCCAGACCGAGGAAGCTCCTGATATCAGTGACTGTCTTCGGCCTAGGCCAGGTGTGCACAGCATCAATCTTTGCCGGATCAACAGCGATCCCGGCCTCAGAAATCACATGTCCAAGAAAGGATACTTGGTTCAACCAAAATTCACATTTTGAAAACTTTGCATACAACTGATTCCTCCTCAATGTTTGTAACACATTTCTCAGGTGGCTTTCGTGCTCACCTCTTGATTTAGAATACACAAGAATGTCGTCGATGAAGACTACCACAGACTTGTCCAACTGGTCTTGGAACAAGCAGTTCATTAAGTCCATGAACTTAGCTGGTGCATTTGATAAGCCAAATGGCATAACTGTGAACTCATAGTGCCCATACCTCGTTCTGAAAGCTGTCTTTTCGATATCACTGTCACGGATGGCAATCTGATGGTATCCGGAACGTAAGTCTATCTTGGAGAATACTGATGCTCCCCTCAGCTGATCAAATAGATCGTCGATGCGTGGTAAGGGGTAACGGTTCTTCACCGTAACAGCATTCAGCTCCCGATAATCAATACACAGGCGGAGGCTACCGTCCTTCTTCTTCACGAAGAGGACCGGCGCTCCCCATGGTGAAACACTAGGGCGGATAAAGCCCTTGTCAAGTAGGTCTCAGCTGCTCCTTGAGCTCTGTATCTCTGCTGGAGCCATACGATAAGGTGCTTTCGCAATGGGTCCAGTGCCCGGAACTAGGTCGATCTCAAACTCAACCTCTCGTGCTGGCGGCATGCCCGGCAGCTCCTTAGGAAATACATCAGGAAACTCCGACACTACCGGCACATCTGGGCTAAACTCAGGGTCTCTCTCTATGTCCTGGACATAGCAGAGGTATACATCACTCCTCGTCGTAACTCACGATACATGGCCATGGCGGTGATGATCTGTGTCGAAGGCTCCCTGGGCCTCTAGCGGTATGATATGGTAACCCCAGATGGACTCCGAAGAAGCAGTCGATGCTCGGCACACAGGATTCTGCCCTTGTACCGCTCCAACCAGTTCATCCCGACAATCACATCAAATCCAAGTCCGTCGAACTCTATCAGGTCGATCGGGAACTCTTCACCTCTGATTCTTACAATGACATCTTGGTGGTAGCGGGTACACCTGATCCGCTCTTTCGATGGGAGAGTGACCAAGAAGTCTGGCATCTCCTCTCCATCTAACCCCAGCCTCTTCGCAAAAGATAGCGAAACAAATGTGTGTGAGGCTCCAGAGTCGAACAAGATCGATGCATCCACGCCATTCACTGGAAAGGTACCGGTGAGGATTGTGCCGCTCTTGCCGGCTTCTGCCTCATTGCAGACACTCAGTGTACCTCCCGTTCCGAGTGCACAGCCTAATTCATTGGCAAACTAATAAGTACTGGGTAACAACACGGTGATATACTTCAATAACTCCACTTTATTCATTAACACTTCCTCTTTACAACATTGTTGGTTTACATGGTTGATACAACTTAAGACATACGTAACTCCCTTAACATATACTGGCTTAACACATTACAAAAGTATACAAGGCTTTAGAATTGTCTGAAGGTCAAATTCAAACGTCCAGGTTTCATGTGTGTGGCATTGATCACTGCCGACGGTGCGGTATTCAGTTTGATCTTCCTGATGCCATGATATAGCATCCTTGACTGCCCACCCATGATTAACACATCTCCTGATTTTAGTATTAACTTCCTTGTGAGATCAGCACGCTTCTGCTCGCCATACACAAATACTGCGGTATCACCAATGGACCAAGACACCACGGGTACTCCCTTACTTAGAGACTCGGGTGACTCGTCCTTATCTTGGTGTAAACCTAACCGTCCACCTTTCTGGTAGAAGTTCACAATACACAAATCTGCTTCCACATTCGGAATCGAATCCGTTTCAACTTGTTGAGCAATTCCCACGGCGTGATTAACGACCGCACGGAACTCCTCAGGTATACTTGGTACTGTTGCTCCATCTTCGGCTCGCACTTCTTGATATGACTTGGTGTAAGGGTTCCAGTCCTTACCCATGCACATCATCTTCAATTGCATTCTTGATCCGTTCGGATATTCAGGTGTGTAGAAACCTCCAGGTTTAGCTCCAAGTTCGTCGCATCGTCTGATGACATGGATTTGTGCTTCCGGTGTCAGGTATCCATTTAAAAGTATCATACCTGGCTGGATAACCTGACATTGCTCCATTGGAAAGTCGGTGATGTTGATGGTGGTTTCTTCAGGGTTTGGTGTGGGTGGGATTGGATAACATATATTGAAGGTTCCTTTAAGTTTAGAATTATCTAATTAGGTGTCTTTCACACTACACTTTAACTCCTTACTCACATGATAATATACTTGAACTCACTAATACACACAAGCATGAAATGCGGTATGCAATCACTTATTACATTCAACAGTTTAGGCGGTACCTGGTCTAGAAGAGGGCCCTGGCGCCTCAGACCGGTCCACCACATTCAGGGTGGCCTTGCTAGGTCCCGACCCTTTCCCCTTCTGGGAATCAGTGTGCCTCTGATCTGTGGGTGGCTGGTTAGCCGTCTTCGGGCCATCAATAGCTGCTGTGGCCTTACCCTTCCACTGCCCTCTGGGCTTGTTAACTCTGCTGTTGGGATTCCGGTAACACTCATGGTCACGGTGACCCCACTTCTCGCAGTATCGACACTGCACCTCATTTCCTTTGCAGTCCTTGCCGGGGTGGTCTCCATTGCACCACTTACAGTAATAGTGGCGCTCCGGTCCAGAGCCCGTGCTAGCTAGCTGCTAACACAATACACACTCAGTACTTGTCTCACAACTTATCAACATACACATCAACTTATCACACAAGATTAAACAATTACCCTTAGGTGGGTAAGAGCGTAGGGGCTTCGCCGCATAAGCATATGTAAGCTTCAGTGGCTCCTCAGCTGTGGTGGTTTGGGCTTGGCCCTTGTCACCCTGGTGCTGACTCTTCTGGGGCTGGGGATAAGGTTTCTTCTTCTTCTTTCCTCCCCCGTACCCCTGCGAACTGGCCCTCGCTCGTGGCCTTGCGCTTGTGCGCATTCTCCTCGTCCCTCAGACGGACGGTGATCTCCACCTTAGCAGCGGCATGATAGCACTCCTGAATTTAGGATGGTCAGTCATGCCCCGCAATACATACTCACAAACTCACATCAATACTCACTTGTAGACTACACATATTCACATCACTCTTTATTTAAATTACCTGCAAGGTAGTATACTCAGCTGGCCCCATCCCATAGCGAAAGACGGTGGCTGAGACCGTTGTAAAAACGGTTTACCAGCACCCGGTTCGAGTATCCCAGGTCCGGTAACAGGTGGACAAGGCCGGTGAAGGCAGTGTAATACTCATCAACCGACACCTTGTCCCCCTGCCTCAGACTATCCAGCTCAAGGCGCTTGGCCTCTTGAACGTGCACAGGGTAGTATTTGGCTCGCAGCAGAGCCGTGTACTCCCTCCATCCAAACTGAGGATCCGCCATCCGGTCCTCTCTCACAAGCTTCCACCAGTTTTGTGCCGAACCCTTCAGGTAGTAAGCGGCAAGACGGACCTTAGCCTCTGCGGGTACAGCCAAGGTCTCGTAGGCGGTCTCCAACTCGGAGATGTACGCCTCCAGCTTACGTGGGTCGGTCTCCCCATGAAATGAAGGGGGTCTCAAGTCTGCCAATGCCTTGACCCAATTGGTCTCTCGTGGCGGTGGCGGTGGTGGTTGAACTCCGGGCATCTGCCCCTGCTGTATCGCAGCTACAAGCTGGGGTACCATCTGGGCCACAGCGGCTGCTACAGCCTCAGCCATAACCTGAGCCGTAGTGTTCTCGCCCTGGTCACCCGCATCACTAGTACCACTTCCGCAGCCTCTACCACGCGGTCTACCTGCCATCTATATTCACATGAATATTCATTAGCAATATGCTTGCACACTTATCGGTCCAACGGTTGTAACGCTTCCCGACAATAAGGTATCTCCACACTTAGTTAGTGGTTAACCTTTCCATAATGTTCACTGAAGTAACTGTAGTTAGGTTTCCTAACTCGGTATATTCCTAAGCTCGGTATTCTAGTCATCAGAGCGATACTTCGCTCTGATACCACTTTTTGTAACACCCCTACTACGCACATAACACTAAATGAAATCGCAGCGGAATAAATAACTAAACAGTAACTAACGCTTCGGTGCTACAACGCCGTCAACCACCCACGTGGTTGACAAGGCAGAATAAATACAAGTGTACCGGTCTGATGATCAGACTCCCGAGCATAAAACTAAACCATAAATACATCATATACAATACCGAGTGTTTACATAATCCTTCACTGTATCACACCAAACTGCACAACCAAGTATATAACGCCACGGGAGCACAGGCGCATCCCGGGCCACATCCAAAAGTATACAAAAGTAAATCACTTCCTAGGATCTAGAGCCACTCCGCTTCTTCGATCCTCATCCTGCAGTATAAGAAATATGGATCCCCCGAGGGGGTCAGCAACCCTTGGCTGGTATGGTTAACGCGCAGCCCATCGGCTACCGGGATACGCGCAACTAATTGTCATGATAACATGGCATTCATTTATATACATAACATAACATAACTGGGCATAGCATCAATAGTGCACAGCTCAAAACACATACACGGTGGATCTTCGTTCCACAATAACAAACCACAAGGGTCAAATAACACAAGAGCCTAGAGAGTGATTCACTCTCATGTTAAGCTCGTTAAACACACTCATTACCGTTCTGTTAGACGAACGAGTAACTTAAGTCACAGATGGTTCGGATTTAGTGACCCGAACACACCACACAAACACATGTTCCCACTAAACCGATCATAAGTCAGAATAGGTAAGCTTTGGAAGAAGCTAGCGGGAGATCGAACGCCAAATTAAGGAGAACAATCTTAACAACATAAGAGTCGAATCTGATTCAGATATCTACTCTTAACTTACATGCATGACCGGACAACCGGATTCCTCACTTCCCAGTTAACACTTGTTAGAAGTTCATAGTGGAACTTAACAACCAACACACAATAGGTGGTAAGTCATGTTAGACACACACAAGGGAAATGAGTCACAACATCACATCACAATAATATGAACAACTGTAAACTCATTACATGTTTAAATCTTATAACGTGTAAACACACAGAAAAACATACAACACACAAGCCGGTGTAAACCGGTAGGCAACAGACTGCAAGAAAACCATACCTTGGTCCTTGCCTTGATTTGTTTCCACCGTAGGTCACTCCTATACATGATTCAAGAACGTCGGTTAATTAACTTACTTAACCTCCAAATTTACTAAGTGTTTAACATAATTGTATGACATGTTTTAATGTCTAACTTACCCTAGGTTACCTTCATTATACACCCTAGGGTTAACTACATAAGTCACATTCTTTTCTGTTTTTTTTTACAAGTTTTGGTATGTCCGACCCACCGTCCGACCCACAACTGGGTCGGACCCTTCCAGTGGTTTTCGGGTCTGAAGAACCTTACCATGTCTGACCCATGTCCGACCCAACCTTCTGGGTCGGACCATTCCAGAGACATGTCCGACCCAAGTCCGACTCACTCGACTGGGTCGGACCATTACAGAGAATTCATCGACCTCAGAACATCCATGTCCGACCCATGTCCGACCCACCCTTCTGGGTCGGACCATTACAGAACATTTCACCGCCTTACAAACATGCCCGTCCGACCCACGTCCGACTCACTCGACTGGGTCGGACCATTCCAGAAACATTTTCCCTCCTTTGAAATATGACCGTCCGACCCATGTCCGACCCACCCTTTTGGGTCGGACCATTACAGAACACTTTCCTAACGTCTAACAGAGGCTGTCCGACCCAAAACTGGGTCGGACCCCTGGGTCGGACGTCCTCTAAACTTACCCAAATTTTGCCAAATCTTCACCAAACTTCTCCAAAGCCTCTTATGCTTCCTAACAACATTTGGTACCCTTATATCCACATACAACATCCATGAAACTCATTTTCTAATTCCTTAAGCCTTTACTTATTTCCTTGTAAAATTCCTTAACACTTACAACATTTTACACTAGGTTTCTAAATGGTGTTCTCACCTATGATAACTACTATCCCAAAATGCTTTCTCCTCACCTTAACATCATCTCTTAAGCATTATTTCTCACAACCAACTCCTTATGTCACTCTTGAAATTCTTTTCCAAGTTTACACTTTCTCCTTATTTACCAAAGTTTGCCTAAGTCTTTATCTAAGTCCAAAATGACTTTGGTACATACTAAAACTCAAGCTCATGCCTAAGTCCTTGTTACATCCTAAATCACCTTAATGCATGTTTCTTACACAAAACAACACTTAACCAACCTAAACACCTCTTAACTTATCAAACTCATTTTAACTCTTAGAACTTCTCATTATTACCTAAATTTCGACATAGGTTCTCCTAGAACATTACTAAACCAAAACACATTGTTTTTACCAACAAACAACCAAGAACACTAAAAATCCATCAAGCACTTATTATACACAAACTCCACTCACAAAGCACTACATCACAATATAGTGCATAATTTAAATTGCATGGCACTTAGGCCCTTAAATGACATGGCTCTTAGGCCCTTAAGATGCATAAATCATAAACACTGAATTTCCACAATATATTTGCCTTTAACCTGCAAATACACTCAACAACACATATGCCTTTTACTAAGCTCTTGGGAACACTTTACTAAGTCATTCACCATTTGCTCTTTAGGTAGTTTTAACAAGCATTATAAGCTCATTTCTCCTAAGGCATTAAACAACATTAGGTTAGTAGATTTACCTCTTTTTCCAAACAACTTCTTTCTTGTTTTCTTTAAAAACCGATAGGGTATTTGATTCTTTGACAAGTTCTAAACAATATACAAACATTATAATGAGTATTCAAGCTATAAGCTTCATCTCATTGTAAACCCTAATTTTACATTGTTTCAAAAACATTAATGTAGTTGTTTTACCTTGCTCTTTGAAGAGAGTTTGAATATCTAGCAAGAGAGGACTCCACCTAGTCCATGAAGAGTTGGAATGAAGCTAGAACAAGGTCACACAAAGAGCTCCTTCAATATGTATTTTCGGTTACCACAAAAACATGAAGGAAATGAAGTTTTTATTTGAGATTCCTTACCTAGAAGCAAAGGAGAGTAACAATATGTAAAAATACAAGCTCAAGCTCCTTCAATGGTGGAACTCCATGGCACCGAAATGGTGGTCTTGGAATTTTAAGAAGATAGAAATGAAGAGCTTGATGAGAGGAAGAGATTGGTGGTGTTTGTTTTTGATTTGAACAAGTGAGCAAGATTTTACAAGAGATCAAAGAAGAGTTTTAATGGAGGTGGTGTGGTATTACCGTGGAAGAAAAGGAAGAAGAGAGGTGTGGAGCCGTGTGAACAAGGAAGGAAATGAGAGAATGAGATAGAATTTCTTTTTGAAGATATTTGTAGTAAAAGTAAAAAGTAGTTTATTTACTTATCATTACTTACTTAATACATTAATAAGAGAGTGGTGAGTCACCACACTTAAGAAAACCGGCCCCCATTTACACTTAGGGTAATTAGTCTTTTTGTCAATTTAATTACTTATACAACATATGTTATAAAATAGCTTATAAAAATACTATTCATGAAAACAAGGCACATAGAAGTGAAATTTTTGATTTCCCATTAATATAGACATCCAAATGTGATATTATATAGTACACATATATATTTAAGAGTAATGATGGACATCTAGCCACTCAAAACTCATTTACAAGACAATTTTTCAAAAATGTGCTTTAAGACTCCTTAAAGCACATTTTGTGTTTAAACTTGTTTTCAGCTTGGTTTTCTTTGGTAATTGGTTAATATGTTCATTAGTGTATAAATGAGGTCTTGGTAAGTTCATTAGGTCTTAACCAAGTTTATCCCAAGCTTAGAGCACATTTTGGCTCTTATTGACTTTAAAGCACATTTTGTGTTTTCTTTTGTTTAAATTTGTTTACTAATGTTTCTAAGACTCTTTTTAGTCTTAATACACCATATTTAAGTGTTTAAACAATATATTAAGGTTTGGGGTATTTCAGTTTTGATCCAGGTGGTTCGGTCCTACATATTGCCAATTTCCTGTTCCCGGTACTACCATTGTCAACATTCATTTATGATCCGGGATAATAAAGAACATACGTCTAGCTAGAGACGTTAAACCCGGGCCGCTTGGTGGGAGGCAACCCACTATCTATCTTTTGTCTTTCCTTTGATTTAATGTTGTTTTCTTTTTTGTACTATATTTCCCTTTTATTTGTTATAATAAAATGCAGGTTTCACTTGAGTTCTTCTCGCTGTGTAGAATATTCTTTACAGGAAAATTCATGACATTCCACAGCTGCACTCAAGTGTGGGGGAGCTCTACACGCTCTACGAAATCTGGGGAGTACACTCTTTCCTTTATTAATTGCATGCCCTATTAATTTAATTCCATCGCCGCAATGAGGGCATTGCTTGAGCTTAAGTGTGGGGGAAGAGCCTTTTCAGGGCATTTTGTGCTAAAAATGTTTAAATCTCTCTGCTTATCTTGCATTTGTTCAAAAATTAAAATTATGTACCCTGCTAATGTAGGTTGTTCTCTTTAAAAATAAATACTGTTATGAATTGTGGGATAAATGGTACAAAATTTTAAAATTTTAATTACTTTTGAGGAGCATTTTATATGCGGTGTGACCAAATAATCTGCAATGGTTGGATTTTATTGCTCAGGGTTTCTTTCTGTCTTCTCTCTTAGGGATTGCAAAGGGGTACTCCTCTGTTAAAAAAAAAGAGAATACAAAAAATAAGGGACTTTCGAGACACCGTTGGTAACCAACAAAAGAGAGTTGAGTGTTCTTGATACAAAGCGTGATGCCTAATTTTCTCATCTCTTATGCAAAAGTGAAACAAATGCATAAATCCATTTTTCCTTTTGTGTTCTCCCAATGCCCGTTCTTGAGAGAAGTTGGCCATGGTAAAAGTTCTCGGAGTCGCCTAAACAAAAGAAACATTGAAGTACCTTGGATCATACCCCGAAACTCTATATTTTTTTTACCCTGAGCACACCTATGCCACCAGCAGTTGATGGATCACACTCCTCAATAAGTTAAAAAGATCATGAACTGTTCACTTCTTTATCCTACCCTTCATAATAATATTTGTTAATATTGAGCATTCCCTACTTACTTGGGTACATGGTTTTGCTTGAGGACAAGCAAAAAGATAAGTGTGGGGGTGTGATAAGTGTCCAAATGCATGTTTATAGGTGTATTTTATATTATATTAGCACTTTTCTTGCTCATTTCTCCACTTTGGTTAGTTTTTTCCTCTAGTTATGTTTTATTGATTATCTCACAAATTTGTTGGTTAAACATGAGGAAAACCAAGCTAGGAGCAAAGTGCACGAAGAGACGAACGCGTAGGCGAAAACGGGGATCAAATCGGAGCTCAAACGAAGATTTTAGAGGCAAAACAATTTTTGTCTGAACCACCGTCCGGACGTACTGGTTCGGACGCGCGCATCGACCTCGTCCGGACCACCTGGTCCGGACACTGGTCCGGACACTGCTATTTTGACAGCTAGAAAGGAGCCGTGTGAAGAGATAAAAGCCTTATCTCTTCACGCGCAAATACCACCGCCTTACCACCCCATTTACCCTATATTTCTCTATAAATACACCTCCAAACCTCCATTAAATCATATCTCATTCCACCCCAAACTTATGCCATTTTCCTTCCATAAAAATACCATAAAACTCTCCACAAAATCACTCATTTCATCCACATAAATTCCATACTACATCTCATCCCATAAATCATTCCACTTCATACCGTTATCCTGTCCAACCTCTATCAAAAATATTAGCAGATAAGATAGCGGAGCGGAAATAAACATCTTTTCAGATGTATTCCTCTACTTCTTATTCTGTCTTTAATATGTCAGGCTAATGAGGATTTACTCCGGGCAAAGGTTTTAATTATGGTTTGTTTAATTATGTAATCAATATTTCTACCGGTTAAAATAAATACAGTTTGTTACGCTTAAAGGTTTTCTCTCACCATTTTAATAAATTACATGAATTTATTAAAATGCTTTCCTAAGTCTATTTTGATCATACCAGGTGATAAATAGACAGGTTAATTAAGCCGTAAATCTAGAGAAAGCTTATTATGATTTAATAGGTTAGTATTTTCAGATGCAATTATAATTCCTCGAATTTAACGTCCGTTTACATAGTATTGCTCGAACTATGATTAGACCGAGCATTTTCTAGTGAACGAGTTCTTAAGGGTCTATGACTTAGTCCTTAGGATAATAACAGGAATTTTGCCAAACTAATATATTAAACCGGTAGAGATAGCATAATTAATCAGATTATATAAAACCTAAACCCGGAGTTCCATTTAATTCATCTGCACTCAGTAATTTTAATCTGCTTAATATTTTCTCTAAAACAAGTCAATTAACTTCCCCCCTTTTGTGACAAGCTTAGGAACTATTTTATCTCGCTATAAGTCCCACGGTTTGACCCCGGCCGCTTCTGTCTTCTATACTACTGCGACCGGGTTTTTATTTGCAGCCCGACGGATATTTTGAGTATTAATTTCTTTCTTTATCAATTTCACCAGCACTATCACTCTCGATAAATCCACTCTGCATTGTTTCTCTTGGCAATATCTATATGCACAAGTTTTGTTGTTATGGTAGACGGAAGCCTCTTTCTAAGGGTTCCCATCATCACCGCATGGGTGGTTTTCTGTTAATGAGAGTATCTTCCCTCAAGTTTTCTCGTAGTGTCCAAGCGTGGACTAGGCCATTGTTGGCGTTATTACCATTCATGTGCCTCTGTGCTACCATTGCTACAGAAGGTATGAAGGTAATTAAAAGCTTGTCAACTGTATACTAGGCTGATGCTCTAGTGACAGTGACACTGAGTTGACCATTACTCCAAGCCACTCAGGATGTTGGGTTTAAATTGATGGTCCAGTTGTTGATTTTTGTCATATGAGATAATATCTCTTGCAAGTCTTATTATCAAAAGGTGTGGGTTATGCAACCGCTAAGGTTTACCTAACATAGTTGGTTGATGGCTTTTAGCCTTATTGCTGCAAGCTATGCTCTTTGCAAGCTGCTTACACACGTTCCCACTCCTAGTATACCATCATAGGGTTGGAGGTATTACTGGGCTCCATGGCAAGTCGTGACATCACGCTTCCGTTCATAGGAGACCCTTTTAGGCAATCTGGTGCTAATCAGTGCCTTTGGGTAATTCAAGGTATTTCCGTCATGCAAAATCCCTTCGGTGTCCTAACCGAATGTTCGTTCTAGCTCATGTGCTCTTATAAAGACGCTTGTTCAACTGTCGTTATCTCAGACACCCTTCAAGGATTGCTCCTGGGTGCCGTTAGATCACGCCGTTACATCCGGCTAATGTTTGTGACATGATGTGTCTACTATACCTACCGCCTTGTGGTATTGTATTTGAGTTATTCCCTTTTTGGGTTATAACGTCACCCGTTCTTCGGTAGACTATTTTATACTTTCTCCTAGTGTTCTAGACTAGGCTTAACATTCTCTCCAATGATGGATTATACTCCCTGGTGTTCTTGTAACTGTTCTTGGTGACTCCGTCCCGCTTATTGAACATCGTTGTGTTCATGTTAGGCTTTCGCCTTACTATGTTCAGGCTGGGTATACTTTCCAGCTGCCATATAATCGTTTGAAGTCCTTGAGACATATCCAATGTCTATACCTACTAGTCTGCGCTCTTTGCGCTTCTTAGTCCTCATTATTCCTTATCCTCAGATGGATTCTCTGAGTTCTTCCATTCTTATTTCTTAGCTGAGTTCTTCCTTCCCTGATCGTCTGAAGTGTCAGTTGTTCTGGTTTGAACTAACTCACGGTCCGTAGAACAGAGTTGACTACTTCCCGTGTTTCATACACTACATGTATACATACGTGGGGTACCTTGTTGATACGTTACCACTTACCTAACTATATGTCAGGCCCGCAAGCTCCTTCGGAGTGCGGTTGTCCCACATCCTGTAATTGGGTACACTCGTAGTGTTCGTCACACGCCTAGGTGAAGTATTCTATTGTCAACTCCTCTTGTATCATTCTTTGATACTCACCGTAATTCTGTTGGTTTGGTTTTAAATTCCAAGTTTAAAAGACAGGTTGTGGTTTTGAAAGAAGAATTTTGGGTTTTTAAAATATGGTTCGGTGTTAAAAGCAGTCTCTCATAGCATATCCATGTTTGAGGTCTTGACCAAGTCTGGTTTCTCGCTGACTGGTATGTACCAAGTACAGTGGTCGGGCCGTTAAGCCTTCCCAAGGTTCCATACTTCTAGTTGTTAGGACGTATGATCTTGTAGTTGTTTCATTACTGTCACCGTACATTACTATGTACTTGTGACTTGTTGGTGTTCCCTCACATATTCATGTTCTTACTGCACTTGCCGTGGCAAGTGCGTGGTACTGGTGGTTTTTGAGTAATCCTATACCGATCACGGTATGGTTTCCACTCGTATTTGCTAATCTCGTTGACTCTTCCCTCGATCTTATTGATCTATAATTGGTATACTCGACCCCTTAGGTAGCTTCTTGGTGGTCTAGATATGGTTGTCGTAGATCAGGGTACTTCTCCAATTCTTGGAGATTCCCACTCTATTTGGTTTAGTGTCGTTCCTTGTGGCTCGTTCCCACACATCTATGGTGGTTACTGAGCCTTCCTTGTTTAGGCACTACTCTTGTAATCCCATTGGATTACATCTCATGGTTGTCCTTGTAGTTATCTAGGTTATATTGGCCAGGTATTGTAACCTTCGTGGCGTCGTAGTTTTGTAGTTAACCGCTTCCGACTATGTCCTTAGTCAGCTAGCATACCGTTGGTGGTATTATTCAAGTATTACTATCCCGTAGACTTGTGTCTCAGTCTCAGTTCCATTACTGTTCCCTTTTCATTCCGTTGCACGGTTAGTGCTTCTTCCTTGCTGTTGGTTGACTAGCTAGGTTCCGCGACTGCTAAGCACGTCACCCCATGCTGTCGTAAGTGGCAGCCTCCTTGTGATTGGAGTGCTCATCCTACCGCTATTAAGTGCGGGTATTGTTGTTTAACCGGGATCCATCCCGGGACTCCCAATTCTTGGAATCTACCATATGTCGGTTTTTGTTACTGTGTGATTGCTTCACAACTGCCAGATCGGGTTTTTCCCGAGTATGAGAAGATTTTTCTTCTCTCTGGCGTCCTTTCCCAAGTTACACAATGGGGTTTGCGGAGGGCGGGCCTGGTAGTGTAGGTATCCGGTACTCACCGATGGTTCTTAACTAGCATACCTCTAATGCTAACACTCAGCCCTTAGCCCTAACCTTCTAATTCCTAACTCGGTATTCCTAAACTCGGTATTTCCAGTCATCAGAGCGATACTTCGCTCTGATACCACTTTTTGTAACACCCCTACCGCTAATACCGTCATTACCGTCCAATCTCCTTATACATTCGTACTCACGCAGCGGATACATACTTACTCAACGGCGGGTGATACAATGCCGTTAGCCACCCACATGACTAACAAGGCTATTACTACATACAACATCGGTCTGATGGTCCGGAATATCCGACTACTACACAAATACAATACATACTCCCTTTACTTACTGAGTACTACAATACTCCATTCGATACAACACTCCATTCAATACAATACTCCATAACTCAATACAAGATAATACACTACACATACCGAGTTTATTAAGTTCCAAATACAATTACGAGGCTTCTTCCAAGTTCATACATACTCTTTAAAAGTCTAACCACTACCCATTTCTCACAACTACATACTTGCAACTTACGTAATAGTGTACCCCTTGGTACATTTCTACCTTCAAGGCTACAAGCCTTATACCATTTACTACAATCTACATTTCATTCCTAGTAATCTAGGCATGTCCACCGGTCTCTTCTGTGACCATGTCTGCTTCGTGTACCTGCACACTAAAAACGTTCCCTCTAGGGGGTCAGCTTACGCTGAATATGATAACCGCATACCCCGCGTACTAGCGAGGGTACACCGACCATTTGGTTGAATACATGCAATTCATTTTGCAATACATACATACATACATGCTTTCATTCAACATACTACAGTACTACACAAGGTACATACATTCGCACAGTACAATACATGCTTGGAAGACAATACAAGTCAACCAATACTTACTTACCATCTTCCAGGATACACATACACAATACATACTCATTACATACTCAATACGCAATACGGAGATACATTTCTCCAATTCACACAGAAGGCTCCTTAGCTTCTTTACACACCCGGGTTAATCGGGTGTTCAATACTCATTTACTCAAGGTCAATGACTTACAACAGTCAAGACCGATACACATACAATACTTACTTCTTACATACTTTACTCAAGTCAAGTCGGTATGACCTCCGGGCAGGGATTACTACATCCCACCACCGGGCTTTAGAGTGGCCCACTAATCCAGGATGCTACCCATTCAAGGGAATTGGTCCATGGAAAAGATTACAGCCAGGATTCGGATCCAACCTCTTGTGTTTCCTTATCCTCACGCGTGCCCGAACTATATCGGACTTCTACTCATTCCATTTACTCATTACTCATGTCAGGAGTTAGATTGTTAGGAATTAGCAGTAGTCAGTACTTCATTCTCATACATACATAAAATACACGAGTACACAATACTTACAAATACTCCTCATTTCCATTCATTCATTTCATGAATTATACAAACTAATTGTTCAAGAAGATACAACAAGAATAAAATAGTTCAAACACAGTTAAGTGCAATATAAGTCCGATTCGTGCATTTATCTTATTGGTGATCACATAAGCACACAAATCGGGGTAACCAGGTTAGGATACAGAGCATGAAGAAATCATACCGTTCACCGTCGTACGTGTTTCCGAACGTTCCTCCGGTGTCACAAATCAAATTCCTATGATGTACACACAATCGAATGATTAATCTAACTATCATTAACTTAATTCGATTACTCTTACGTTTCCTAACTCATACTTACCAAGTCCTTACATTCCTATACTTACATCTTATTTACCTACTTCTTGTTACTTAACAATGGTCTACTTACGTATATATATGTACATATGTTTAGGTGGGTATACATATATGTATATATATATACTAATTATAAGCTTACAGTTTTTTTTGTAAGTTATGGGTCGTCCGACCCAGTGTCCGACCCAAGCCTTGGGTCGGACCATTCCAGTAGATTCTCGTCCTCTGAAATTCTCCCTGTCCGACCCAGCACTATTCCGCCCGACCCATACACCTCTGGGTCGGACCATTCCAGATTGTTTCGGGTCTGTTGTCCAAGCTCTGTCCGACCCACGTCCGACTCACCCTCTGGGTCGGACGGAGTCAGAAACTTTGACAACATAATTCTTTTTGCATGTCCGACCCATGTCCGACTCACGGCCTGGGTCGGACCGTTCCAGAAATATTTATTTTCGTTGCTTAAGCCATGTCCGACCCAGCGTCCGATCCAGGCTGTGGGTCGGACGGTAGCAGATTGTGCTACAGGCCTTATTTTTCCTTCCCAATTTCACCCATTGCTTCCCCAATCTTCCTACATGTAATCCCACATGATTTAGCACTAATTAAGCCCTCTAAATCACCTTAATTCATCCACCAAATCCATTACTAAATCCATCAACAACTTACACAATTCCGTCACTTCTTTTCCAACACTTGTAACAGTTTTTGTTACACTTATGCTACAGATTTTAAAACTCAATCCTCACATCCAATACTTATACTACCAATACCATTACTAGCATCCCAAATATGTTTCCAATCCATTACATTACCTATACCCAAGTCCAACTCTCCTCTTACAAGTCTTGCACACTAATTCTTCCTAGTTCTATAATGCAATTTAATACCTCTTTGCTACAGATTTTGGTACTCCTTATTTCTCATACTGCTACTACCTCTTCATCACTACTAAACATACCTACTAACTCCAATACACACCTTGGTTTTTCCCATTCACCAAGTCATCCATACATGTACATATTCCTACCAAAATTGTCCATAGTTCATCTACTTTTTTTACTTGGCCACACATACCAATTCTCACCAAATTCATTCCTAAACTAGCCACACCCATACAAAGGTCCTACCAGCAATCAATACAACATACATTCACCAACACTTCTTCAAATACCAATACTAATACTCATACACAATCATTTGGCTCCAAGGCCTACAATTCACATACTAATTCTCAAATACCCAATCCTCCTCACAAATACTCAACTTCCAATACTACAATACCAATACAAGATTTTGGGTTCTTTAGTTAGTTTGCCCATTCTCACTAGTCTAATGCATTAAATTAACATTAGTAAAGAGCTCTTACCTTGAGCTTATAATTCCTTCGTTCCCTTTCCAATTCTCCTCTTCTTTCTTTCTTGCCCAAATCGGCCACATTGGGAATGGAGTTGCCAAACTCCATTCCCATCACCCAAAGCACATAAAATACGTGTAATTAATATACTAACCCCTTAATTAATGCTAGTTCATAAAAATGTTTAGAACAAGATTTCTAGGGTTTACCTTTGGAGTGTCTTAGGAGGGATTTTAGCCCTTGGTTCAAGAAGGTGAATCCACCACCATTGCAAGGTTGATATTATGCTCAAAGGAGAGAGAGAAACAAGGCATTACAAAGAGGCAAAAATTGGTTATGGAGTAAGGTGGAGAAAACATGAGTTTTTCATATAGATTTTTACCTTAATGGAGAGAGGAGACTCCAAGCATTACATTGGTGCCATTTTCTCTTTCAATGGGGAAAACCCATGGAGATGAACTTCCTCATTTTTGGATTTTGAAAAGAGAGAAGTGTAGAGGATGATGAGGGGATTACAAATATGTAATTATTTTTGTGATTGGAGCTCACATGGAGGTAGAGCATGAGAGAGAAGTGAGAGTTGCCATTGGAGCTTCTTGAAGCTCTCCAAAATCGCCCAACAGAGGGAGAGAAGAGAGAGAAATCGGTGGGGGGGAAGAAGAGGGTAGGAGAGAGATGAGGGAAATGAGAGAGTGAGGTGAGAGAGAAGGGTAAAGTAGCTTTTTACTTTACTACTTTTTGCTTTTGGCTCTCTTATTTAATTAGCTAGTTACATGTGTGTGTGAGGGAGTTATTTGACTATTAAAAATCGGTCCCCTACTGTTATACTAGCTGGAGCGTTTTTCATCTTTTACAGAAAATGCTCGTTATTTTACCCGGTTTAGGTACTATTCACTAACCGGGCCCGTTTTCCGGAATTTTCTCGTTTCTTTATTTTTATTGGTTATTAAGCTTCCGTTAGTGCTTAATAATAGTTATTTAATGATTTATAATTTTTACGGGTCCGTTTGACCACTTAAACCACATTTTCGGGTTTCTTTGAAAAACGTGCGCTAAAGCTCTATTAGCGTTTTAATACATTATTTGGATCCGTTTTCTTCGGGAATCATTCCCGTATATTAATTAGGCATGAATAATCCTTAGGAATCCTTACGATACTATAACCGAGGTCTCGTACCTCTTATGGTTATTTAACGCTTATTATAGCGTTTTCCGCTTTCTAAGCGTTTCTTTATTTCTTTTGGATTTATTTTCCCTACCAAAATTACTTAGGCACTATTAGGCCCTTAAATACTATATTAGAATAATTTAATCACCATATTAAAGTTTAGGGTATTTCAGTATAATGGAGTTCCAGAAGTGTTAACAGTGTTGTTTTAAGTTAGTTTTGAGTTTAAAACCTTCCTAATACACTTATCTAGTTGGGTAAAAGCTTTGGGTGGAATTGGAGACTGATTAATAACCTAAAAGCAAGCTTGAAGAGGAGTTGTACAGGATTAGTGTTTACAGTTTTTCTACAGTTTTTGGGTTCTGTATAATGGAGTTTCAGAAGTGTTAACAGTGTTGTTTTGAGTTGGTTTTGAGTTTAAAACCTTCCTAATACACTTAAATAGTTGGGTAAAAGCTTTGGGTGGAATTGGAGACAGATTAATGAACTAAAAGAAAACTTGAAGAAGAGATATACAGATTGTGTTTTCAGATTTTCTGCAAAATTGATGTCTCTGCATAACTGTAATACAAATAGTATAAGAGTGTTGAAATGGCTTGAAAATGGACCTAGAACCTTTAAATACATCTAACTAAGAGTGTAAACACTTTGGGAAAGTTAGAAATGGATTTAATGCATTAAAAGAGAAATTGGAAGGAAGAAATGCATAGGTTGTGGTTTCAGTTTTTCTGAAACTCTGCTTTCTGTAAATGAAGTTCCAGGGGTGTTATCAAAGTTGTCTTGATTTAATCATGGGTTTAAAACATTGCTAACATACGTAGGTAGAGGGGAATACACTTGGGAAAATTAAAAACACGCCTTAGTAACTTAAACATGGGTTGAACGAAGGTATTTACAAGTCTTGTATTTTCAGTTGCTGTCACGTTTTCTGTTCTGTACTGGGTTGGTTATAAATATAAAACCTCTCTAAGATGCCTAGTTAAGAGGGGACAACACACGATAAAATCAGCTCAACTAGGAAAATGTCACAACGGTTGTCGCATGAAACCGTATAACTGACAATTTGTTTAATTAACGTTAGGGCAGTAACAAACGCCAACCGGGACCCCGAGTGTGAGACAACTTCTGTCTGATAAAAGGTATGGTATGTGTGGTTCATATGTTATCGTGGTACCGGCTTGTGTGTTGTGTGCCTTGTTTGACAAAGACTACAAGACTAAAGCATGTAAATGGATTGTTTACTTGCTTGCTTGCTTGTTTTGCTTACAAATTACTTGTCATTTCATTATCTGCGCGCACACAGTAGTCTAGTCCCTTACTCGTTTATGAAACCTTGTGATGAAATAAAAAGAACAACACAAACGAAACAATGAAAGTTACTTACCTTAAGGGAATTTCCTCTCTAATCCTAGAGGATTTCTATCGTCACCCACCATGGTGAATTATGAGGACGAATCCGGGAAGTTACATCTCGGGCCGTGCGGTAGGTGAGGAGTGGGAGTCGGTATCTGCATCAGATTCGTCGACCGACTATGGGTGTTAGCACATATTGGGGGTCGAGAGCATACCCCACCATCTCGGTCTTCAAACCAGGAATGGAGAATGGCTTTGGAGAAGACGTTCTCCATCATAGTGACAAAAGAGTTCACATAACTAACCTTTAATAGAAAAAGAATGGATAACACTTATACAATACAGTCTCGGGATCTAATCTATACCCCCGACACGGTGCAAAAAGGGAATGGACAACTTACACTTTACTAACAAGGAAGAAGGAAATAATATGCTTCCATGTGAATGATCCCATAGTGAGGATCATCGATGTTCTACATGAGAAACATGTTGTGTTGATAAGTTGATGAACATGTTGTATGTGTTGCATGATGTGAATGTTCGGTGTGCTATACTTAAGAGCATGATGTGTTTAATGATTGTTGGAGATGTGTAAGATGTTTTATGATACCAGCATGTTGCGTGTTATTTGTTTTCCTAAAGCATGTAAACAGACTTAATAATATTCGACCAAGTAGTCGTGTAGCCCGACAACATACGGGTTGTACATATTCATACTCAGCAAAATTTTTGCTGAGTCCATTACGACAACGTATTATAGGTTTAAGCCAGACGATAACGGAGCGTAGGCGGGATGGCTACCGTGGGGGTAGTCCATCCGGGCGAGACGTTTGGGGTTTGGGTAGCATAATGATGTATAGGCTGTTATTTTGGTGGGTCTTGACCCGGGATGTAATTATACAGTAGTGTTATTTAATTTGATAGCTACGATGTATACAATCGATATTTGAGAAAGTGTTTTATGAGTTTTGGTTAAGGTTTAATTTCCAGTCATACAGACCGTAACATGGTGTTGGTAGAGTGGTCGTGTCAACCACGTGGGTAGTTGGCGCCTGTAACACTTGGATGGAGTTTGAAACCGCTGCGTAGTTATCTCGTGATATCGTTAGGCGCGTCGTTTATTCGGTTGGTTGTTATTCGGGGGTGCTACACATCCATATTTATTCTCTACGCCGTGTTCACCCAAGGTTTGTCTTTCTTATTCTCAATGCCTTTATGTTCTTGAGAACATAGGTATGTTTATATTATCAAGAAGGGTGAACAAAACTAGGTGATATATATTTTTTGTAAGATCTAGATTATGGACCTCTTAGTGAATTCTGAAGCCGACAATGCGAATAACTTCCTGCATAAAAGTTCCTCAACTAATATTAATGATTAAGTGATTGTGATTGTACTTATCCCTAGCATGAGAACTCAATTTAAATGGATGTAATTATTTTAAAACTATCAGTCATAGTTTGAGGCTTTGAGCACTTAGTTTATAAATTATTTCTAAACTTAAAAGATTTGTCTTTTAATGTATTTCTCTAATGCATAATGAAGATTTTCCTTTTCGTTCCCATTTTTATTAAGGGCACTAAGATCATGTGCATGTCTAGACAGGATTCCTCCCCAATAGAGGTAGAGCTCTAGGCTTAGATTGATAAAAGTAAACTTATGGAAAAAGTACGAGTTATTCTATTCATGGGAAATTGGTACAGTACTCGCATAACATGGAATTCGTTTATAGTTGGGTCGATCAAACAAAGATTAACTCTCTTCCCTTTGTTCCATCCTAATTAGTGTGTCAACTAGCACTGGATATTTTTGGATTTTTTTATTAATTTTACTCTTAATCTGTCTTTATTATTGTATGCTTAAAAAATGGGTTGGGTGGGTTGAGTTAGGGTTGTAGGATTCTAAACAGGTTGGGTTAGGGTCATGGTTTTCTGACCCATCCATTTTTGGGTTGGGTTGGGTTGATGATATTTTAAATGGGTTGGGCTAGGCCTAAGGTTCATATCAACCCGGCTCATCATCCCAAATTGTTAGGTCTAGTCTACGCCTCGGGGCAGTGGCAGCCCCAGGATCTGAATTCTACGGAGTCACTCCTTTTTTTTAATAAAATATTTTTTGTAGATCATTAATAAATACAAGTCAAATTTCAAAATAATTTACGACATTCCAGTTATATTTGTTCTTTTCGAGCCTTCATCGCCTGAAAATGATACATACTAATTTCATTGCTAATGGTCTCAAAAACATCTTTTTCTACATAAGTAATTACAAAATCATTAAGAACTTCATCATTTAACATGCTCCGCAAATCAGTCTTGATATATTTCATTGTAGAGAATCCCTTTCAACCGTTGTTGTAGCAACCGGTAGAATTAATGCAAGCTTCAATAACAAAAAGACCAGTGAAAAGTTCAAATGTTCTTTTTTTATTTCTATCAAGTTTCTTGCATGATCATTGATTCCCTTCAAGTTGGAAAATCCAGAATCTTCACGTATATATGCTATGAAATTATCAAGCTAACAACTGAGCTCTTGGATCTCAATTTCACCACCAGAATCATCTAGATATAAACGAGCCATAACCAACAACTTGGTCTTGTCAAAGCTATAAAATGTATAGCTTGATTAAAGCAACTCATGCTAATTAATAGGTTTGTGTTCACCTCTAAAAAACGAGAATTAAGCTATTGAATTTGCATATCAAGAACTGCATAGAAAACACTCACACAATAGAAATCCTTATTGGTCACATCATCAAATCTGCGCTTTGATTTGAATCCCCATGTCCAATGTATATGCATAGCATCCATATCAAGTATATCGATATCATGCTAACAACAAAAAGATGTAACCTTCAAAATAAGCTCTCCCAACCAGCATCTATCATTCTTTGCAATTGTCCTTTAGCTGTAACAAGTAAACTTATAGAATCAACAACATCTTGCTCTCTTTTTTGCAAAGCAATATTCAGCTCATCAGTGATTGCTAAAACCTAATTCATAAGATGTAACATATTTTTTTTAAAGAATGCAAAGAACCAAGAAGTCATTGTGCCCTCATTCGATCACTTGAAGATTGCCCATCCATTGCAATATAAGCAATCACCTCAACCAAAGATGGAGAAAAAGTCATCACATTCAATAAACACTTGTAGTGAGAACCCCCAACGAGTATAGGTCTGTTTAGTCTAAGTTCTTGATTTAAACCTTGACCTATTTCAAGTTCACTAAAGAGCCAAGCTTCTTCTTTTTATGATACTTGCTTTCCTCGTAATGCATCTCTATTTTTTAATGAAGGTCCAATTACATCCAAGACAATACCAACAACATCAAAAAGCCATTCTACATCAATATGGGTCCTAGCAACTACGAAAAGAGTCAACTGAAGCTGATGTATAATTACGCCCCTAACATAATATTAACCAATGTAAACATAGCAGAAATAAAAGACGTCGCAGCGGAAAATAAATTAAACATTTAACCGGGTGTTACTCGCCATTACCCGCCCATGCGAGTATTGAAGCTACTATCCTACAATCAATCCATAATACGATATAACCACTGTGATGACAGGAACACAAATTATCCAGCAAGTACAAAACTTAATCCCCAAAACTGACTAGTGAGCAATCTACTTAACCATGCCAATAGTTTCAAAAACGGATTACTAAATCCTAAGGTATAGTCGAGAAGTATCATGCTAACTAATCCCCAAAAGTTTCCCGCTCTCGCGTATGGTCTTCAAAAAGCTACGTACCTGTATTGTGATACCATAAAGGCTCAGCCAACTGCTGGTATGCTAAATGTGATCCTAGACCAGTTTAGGCCACTTAGGTCGTTTCAGCCATCTTGATTAACATGGGGTTCGTTACATGATGTTCCGGTTACATGCTTATAACATAACTGTAAATGCGGAATTTAAACATACAACAGGCAGTCCAATAATCACACAACAAGGCATGCTATTACAACAATCCTAATTGAATAGCGAATACGAGTCAACAGTTAGTTGAGGTCCAGTCAGTATCACTTGTTCACTTTCGCCATATGAAGCCCCACTTCCAACAATCTCACATAAACATACGGGTGTCAGGTTAAGGACAATTCCCCGTTTAACCTCACACATTAATATTTTGGACAGTAGTCCGATGCCATCTACAGTGAGTAGGTGGGCTTACTTATCTACAGTGGTAGATGTCCATTAGGCCGAAGCCTTGGTGCCAACGGTAGCACACTCCGACTAACGATGGTATCCGGCTCGTTAGATAAACAAGAGTAGACCCTAAACGGGTGTTAAGCTCTAGTGATCACTATGCGCAACCTGCTGGAACGTATGCAGACCAGGGTTTATTAAACAATGTATCATTAATTATTACACTCTCATAAGTTAGCGTATTTTAATTAGTCTCCCGGAGATTCAATCTCATTATTGAAGAAAGCACATTTTTATTGGATGCCCTATCGGGTCTTACACAACCTAGAAGTCTGCTAGGTGATGTTCAATGGTCGAGTCATCACTCTAGAGACGGTTAATACCGGGTCTCTAAACTAAGTTCCTCACTTAGTGTTTTAGGAGTTGTTTACTCTCACAAGATAGCATCTAGAGTCTCTCCCGAAAGTTCATTCACAGTTAGGATGATAATCAGTATCACATGTCCGAACGACGTACGCGCACAATTAATAAACGCTTTAACGGTCGTAAAATAAACGCATACAAACACAGACGTAACATTATTAATCTTATCATGCTAGCACACATTATGTCCAGAACCCAATGTACCCTTAGGGCTTTCAGACCACATATTCACATACCATTCACCGACAATAACGCTAAGGTGATGAGTCACGCCTGTCCACTATCTTGCAGTCCGTACCTCTATAATATGTTGTTCTAACATCAGTGTCTTTATCACGAGACTGATTAACTATTACAGATAGGTTTTTTAGCCTTTACCCCCGTAGTTAACTCCTTAGTCGGTTGTTTGTCTAACTTGGGTTTGTTATTAATTCTCGGGATCTCGGTTTCATGACATACTACAGTTTATGCATAGATAATATTCGGTACTGTAATAGTATTCAGTACATAGGAATTATTCTCCTAATATTCATGTATTAGCACGGTTATTTGTTTTACATGTTTACGTGCACACACTTACATGCGTGCATGTCTAATCATATACATTTATTTATGCATACATAGCATATTGTTTATTACCATGTCTCATTATGCCAAGTTATATCATCACTTACAGTTGTATAATATCGTGTGTGTGTTGGTTAATTAATCTACTTGGCCATGTTGTGTTGTTTGGTCAACGTTTCAAGTCAATACTTCATAATAGTCGATATTTATTTATCGATTTATATTACATTACTTTGTAACACTTATGATTATATTCCTAACACATAGTTCTCTCCACATCAATCTCATATGGTTTCTTATTCACATTACATGTTTACCTTGTATTATAAATTCATAATGTATGAATTATAAAGTTTCCCCGTAACGAATTTATTCTTTAATCTTTGTTAGACACACTTGTATTTATTTGTGTTATCTATTCACAAATTCTTTTACCAAGGATTCACCTTAATGTTATACAAGGTATTTTATACATTGTCATAGTCCTTCTATGATAAGGTTTCAAACTATATGTTATACTTCCCAATTTCCCAATTTAATCTTATCACTTTTCACGTGATTGTTTATAAGGCATATTTACACTATAATAATTCCTTTATAGTACACTCTCTTATACTTATCATAATGTCACATTATATCATTTTAAACCTTATAATATATTGTTCATTGTTTCTGAAAATTCCCACATCAGCCATAATACTTTCGGCATTCTAATTCCTTTCCTCTTCATTTTTGATTATTTACAAAACCACCCCAAATATTATTTGTTGTTACTTTTTCTTTCATTATTTAATTTATAATCTAAGATTCCAATACATTATAATATACAAACATATATACATATATATACATGTCCAATTCGAACAGCAGCCCCCTCTTTTCCAGATTTATACTTTTACCCACAACTTTCTTATTATATTACCCCTTTATTTTGTAAACTTACAATTTAATACCTAGAACTTTATTTATACATATTAACTTATTTAATTCCAAAAATTATCAAAATAGTTTTATAAATTTCCGAACAGCCCCTAGGCTGTCCCAATATTATTTTCCACCCCTAAGTTTCGGTTATTTTCATAATAACCCCATAAGTTTTATACATGTCACATTTTAATACTTAAACTATATATTATAATCCTTAGCTTATTAAATTTCTAAAATCCACCCAAAATTCACCAAATTTATGTACAGACCCCTACTGGTCATATTAACTTCATTCCAGCCCATAACTTTTGAAAATTACATAAACACCCCAAATAGTTTTATAATTTTCATTTTTAACTCAATACTTTATTTAAGTTACCAAATCAATTACTTATTATTTTCCAACTTGGTCAAACATCATATATGGTCAAGGTTGACCACCCAACACTCCTTTGACCAGCATTTATCAGTAATTACGAAAATACCCCTCTTATCTCTCTAGTTTTACATTTAAGTGTTTAAACTTTATAAAAATTACATTTTATGTTTAAAATTCCTAAACAACCCCCATTCAGTTTTATTTATTGTTTAGCACCCTAAACTTTGTTTATTTACGGTTTGACCCCCTTGGCAAGTCTTATGTTCATTTTAACATTTATAAAGCTTATAAATCATAATATAACTTTATATTTAATTTATGCTACACCTAAATTCATCATTATTCATCCAAAATGTTCCAAGGTGAATATGTTCACTAAAATTACATCTTTACACCAGAAACTTAAATAATACATTTAATCACCCAAAAAACTTAATAAATAATATTTAAAGCCTTTAATAACAATAATAAAAATGGCCTAAACACATGGCCTTAAACATAAATAAACATAGTCATAAAATGGCATTAAAATGCCCACAAACTATATATTATACACGGCTTGTTACAGATTTTTCTCTTAACTCTTAAAAATCATTTTTCTTTCACTTTTAACTTATAAATTCGACTTTAATAAGTCATTAGCACCTAGATTCACCAACCAAACATATAACCACCATTTTCTACACATTTACAAGGTTTAAACAACACCTATTCCAATACATGTTTTTGGCCATAATATAAGTTACAAGATAATAACCTTTTTAAGCTTTAAGATGGTTTAAGAGTTCTTATCTTGTATTAAATCAACCAAGGACTCCAAGTAGCTCCTATATGCTCTCAGCACTATATATACATACCTTAGGTTAGATTTTATTTCATGATATTTTGCTTAACCATGGATAAGCTTTTAAAGCTTAGTTAAGAAGTTTACCTCTTTGAACTTTGATTTTCCTCTTGCAAATTAACTCAGCACTTCATGGGTAGCACAAGGACCATTTTGCCATATATAAACCATGAACAAAGGTTTAGTTAGTGGTTTTTTCCCAAATGACAAGTTTAAGGAGTTTTTAAGCAAGATTAAAGAGAGATTTTACCTTGAAGTTTTGGGAGGTTTTAGGTGTGGTTCTCGGCCACCTATAACAGTAGTAAGAACCTTAGTTTCTGAAAGAAAAAGGATAAGAGATATTAAGGCTTGAATAGCCATGGAAATCCATGATTTTAGCTTCATTTGGAGCCCTTTTTAGGTGGGTTTTGGAGCAGCTCTTTGGCACTATGAAGAGGGCTGGAAACAATGTTCAAATGGTTTTCAAACGGGAAACATGATAGTTCAAATGGGTTCTGTTTTTTAAAGGTGTAGAAAAATAGGTAAGTAACACCTCATTTTAGGATTTAATATTGAAGAGAGGTAAAAGGGTGTTTTAAGGCATTTTCCTTACCTTAAGGTTCTCAAGAGGTCCCCTAGCCCTTTGGTTGATCTTGGACGTGGCTTGGGTCCTCCAAGGAAGTGTTGGTGCCTTAGATAGAGTGGGAAGAGTTATTTTCAGCCATAGACACAAATAAAGGAAGAAGGGTGTCTTAAAGCACATTTTCTTGCCTTGACTTACCAATATGATCATCTTGAGTTTCAACCCTTCAATGGCCTATACTCTCTTAGAAAATCGGTTAGAATGATAGAGGAAGAGTGGATGATGATTTTGATGTAAGAAAATTAAAGTTTGGAGGTAAAATGAGCCTTAAGACTCCATAGAGCTTAAGGTGTGTTAATGGAGGTTGAAGATGGTGAAGAGAGGATGATGGTCTTGGCTGAGAGAGGAAGAAGAGACTGAGTGTATGGTAAAAGAGAATGGGACGGCTGGGTTGGTGCTTTAGAAGGAAAATTCTTTTCCTAGTTAGGTTAGGTGTGTAAGAGATATTTTGTCTCTTGTTAGTTTCTTTAGTGTTGTTTTGTCTTCTAATGATGCGTGCCTAATTTATGTCTCCTTGACAGCATATACTTCCATGAGGTGCAGGAATTGTTTGGTGAACTGACCTTGTGTGAGAAAATATAAGAGGAAGAGAGTGAGAAAGGAGCTTTTACTTTTATCCTCTTTGGGACATTCTTTGTCTCTTTGTATTTGTCCCATGTAGATTAATTCCCTTCTCCTACATCTTGCAGCCGACCATGGTATAAGTGGGGGACCATTTTACAATGCTAGACTTTAATATTACAACCTTAAGTTTGTACACTTGTGACTTAATTTATGTGTTAGGTGGTAACGTGTGTTATTATTGTATTAAGGTGTGTATATAGGTGGTTGTTGTGTTTAATAATTTGTTTTTCTATATAAAATGTTTTATATATTTTAATGAGTGATATTTATGATATTTAGTACATGCACTAATGTGTTACATGTAGCATTGACTTTAGGGGTTGGTTTCTCTTTAGTAATGTTCTCTCTTTGACTAGAGATTTAATGTATAGTTTGGTGTCCATCTTGGACTATATGTTTATACACTAATGTTTATAATGAGTATTACTCATTAGATGGACATTTGATTTAATTCCTTATTAATTACGGTATTTAATGTTTGGAGTATTTCAGTTTACCCCCCTAAAAAGACTTCATCCCGAAGTCATCTAAATCAAATCGATCACGTAACTACTCCAGGTAGCCTCAATAATATCTATCAATCCGGCCTATCAGCTATAAGGTCTCGGCACTTCCCCGAAGCGTAGTCAATTCCATACATCCGTAATTCATTCTACATCACACACACACACACACACACACACACACACACACACACACACACACACACACACACACACACACACACACACACACACACACACACACACACACACACACACACACACACACACACACGCACGCACACACGCACACGCACGCACGCACGCACGCACGCACGCACGGCACGCACGCACGCACGCACGCACGCACGCACGCACGCACGCACACACGCACGCCACGCAAACGCACAACACGCACACACACACACGCCAAACACACACAACACGCACACACACACACACACACACACGACACACACACACACACACACACACACACACACACAACACACACACACACACACACACACACACAACACACACACAACACACACACACACACACACACACACACACACACACACACACACACACACACACATATATATAATGCCGGTCACGAAGGACATAAGTGCATAATCATCCAAGTGCTTACAGCGCTTACATACCATAACACATCCCACATCACAAGTGCTTGAAGCACATACATACCATATCACATCACAAGTGCTCGAAGCACATACACATCACAAAACCACACAAACATAAGTGTTTGAAGCACATACATGTCGCAAAAGAACAGAAACAACTAAATACGCCAAGAGGCTCTACCCCCCTTAAAAAGGGTTACGTCCCGTGACCCCCAAAGTACCTGAAAACCGCTATGAGAAGAGCGCTGGATACTTTTCTCGTATGGAGTCCTCTAACTCCCATGTCGCCTCCTCGATCTCATGGTTCGACCACAGAACCTTGACCATCTTAATAGTATTGTTCCTGGTCTCTCTAGTCTTGGAGTCTAAGATACGGATCGGAATCTCCTCATATCCGAGTGTAGGGTCTAGCTCGAGTCTCTCGGGCTCCAAAACATGTGAGGGGTGAGGCACGTATTGCTTCAGCTGAGATACGTGAAAAATGTCGTGCACTCTCCCAAGCTCAACAGGTAAATCTAACATGTAAGCTAATGGGCCCACTGGCTCCGTGATAAGGTATGAACCTTCGTATTTGGGGCTAAGCTTGCCCTCTGCCCAAATCTGAAGACGCCCTTCATAGGCGAAACACTAAGGAAGACTCGGTCGCCGACTACAAACTCGAGATCTCTCCTTCTGACATCAGCATAAGACTTTTGTCTGTCCTGGGCAGCCTTCATGTTCTGTCGGATCTGCAAGACATCTTCCTTTACTTGCTCAAGGTAGTCAGGGCCCAAGCAAATATTCCCGCTGGGCTCGTCCCAGCAGAGAGGTGTCCTACACTGTCGACCATACAACGCCTAAAACGGTGACATTTGAATGGATGTGTGGTAGTTGTTGCTGTAGGCGAACTCAATCAAATGTAGTCGGTCTATCCAGCTGTCCTGGAAGTCCAAGGCACATGCTCTCAGCCTGTCCTCTAGTGTCTGGATGGTTCTATCACTTTGACCGTCCGTGTGTGGATGAAAGGCGGTACTCAGCTTCAGTCTAGTACCCAATGCCTCCGAACTTGCCCCCAGAATCTCGAAAGGAATCGAGAATCTCTATCTGACACAATAGTCTTAGGTACCCCGTGGTGCCTAATAATCTCTCTCTGGAAGACGTCCGCTAACTTCGGGACCTTCCAGGTGTCCTTGATGGGTATAAACTTCGCCACCTTGGTCAGTCTGTCAACGATGACCCAGATGGTGTTCGCACCTCCCCTATTCGGGGGAAGGCCGACTACGAAGTCCATGGACAAGTCCTAAAACTTCCAACAAGGAATGGGAATAAGCTGCACCAATCCTCCTGTCCTCCTGTGCTCGAACTTGACTTCCTGACAAGTCAAACAGCGGTTCACAAACTCCACTACATCCTTCTTCATACCACTCCACCAGAAATGAACCTTCAGGTCCTTATACATCTTCGAGGAACCTAGGTGGATGGATAAGGAAGAGCAATGAGCTTCCTGCAGAATCTTCTCTTTCAAGTCTGGGCTCGACTCTGGAATGCATAATCTGCCATTTATTCTGATCAACCGATCATCGCTTAGTCTGAAGTCATATTTCTGCCTTTGGAAGATACCGTTAACTAACTGCTGCCGTATAGTCTGTATGTACTGGTCGCCATCCTGGGCACAACGTACTTCGTCGACTAGGTTGCTGCTAGCTGACATTGTACATAAGGAGTGAGCTCTCCTACTCAAGGTATCGGCTACTACATTAGCCTTGCCCTCCTTGTACTTCAGGTCGATGTCATAGTAATTCAGGAACTCGACCCATCGCCTCTGCCTCATATTCAGCTCCTTCTGTGTGAAGAGATGCTGAAGGCTCTTATGGCCGGAGTAGATTGTTACTGTGACACCATATAAGTAGTGACGCCAAATCGTCAATGCAAACACCACTGCGCCTAACTCCAAATCATGAGTCGGGTAGTTTTCTTCATGCTTCTTTAGCTAGCGGGAAGCATAAGCAGCAACTTTGCCATGCTGCATGAGTACACACCCTAGCCCCGTGCCTGATGCATCACAATACACCTCGAACCCGTCGGTCCCTTCAGGGATAGTCAGTATGGGTGCCAACGTCAGTATGTCCTTCAGTGTCTGAAAGGAGTGCTCACAATCGTCAGTCCATATAAAGGGTGCATCATTCTTCATCAAATTTGTCATGGGTTTGGCCACTTTGGAGAAATCCTAGACGAATCTCTTGTAGTAGCCGGCCAAACCTAAGAAACTACGGATATCAGTGACTGTCTTCGGTCTTGGCCAAGTCTTGACCGCCTCAATCTTCGCAGGGTCAACAGATATGCCACTGGCTGAAATGATATGCCCAAGGAATGCCACACAGTCTAGCCAAAACTCACACTTTGAGAGCTTGACGTAGAGCTGATTCTCTCTCATGATCTCCAAAACCCGTCTCAGGTGTATCTCGTGGTCCTCCTTGGTTAGAGAGTAGATCAGAATGTCGTCGATGAACACTACCACTGAGGTGTCCAACTGCTCTCTGAATAGGCGGTTCATGAGGTCCATGAAAATAGCTGGAGCGTTCGGCAATCCGAACGGCATCACAGTGAACTCATAATGCCCATAGCGTGTCCAGAAAGCCATTTTCTCAATGTCCCCCTTTGCTATCCGTATCTGATGGTATCCCGATCTGAGGTCTATCTTTGAGAATACCGAAGCTCCTCTCAACTGATCAAATAGGTCGTCGATGCGTGGAAGAGGATACTTGTTCTTCACAGAAACTGCATTTAACTCGCGGTAATCGATGCAAAGTCGCATGCTGCTGTCTTTCTTCTTCACAAATAATACTGGTGCTCCCCATGGAGACACACTCGGTCTGATAAATCCCTTGTCCAGCAAGTCCTCAAGCTGAACCTTTAACTCTCTCATCTCGGCTAGAGCCATCCGGTAGGGCGCCTTAGTTGTAGGCCCCGTCCCCGGTACTAAGTCGATAGCGAACTCCACCTCTCGCACAGGCGGCATGCCTGGCAACTCCTCAGGAAACAGATCAGGGAAGTCAGACACTATGAGGATGTCCAACTCCATCTGCTCCTCATGACTCAAATCCTAGACATAGCAAAGGTAAGCTGGTTGTCCCTTCCTCACCTCCTTCATCAAGGTCAAGGCGGATACTAACTTGAATGTCGGTTCTTTGGGAACTCTACGGTAGGAGACTGTCTTGCCACTCGGGCTTCTGAGTAATAGTCTGTGCTCAGCACAATGTAATCTACCCTTGTGCTTCTGCAGCCAATCCATACAAAGGATGATGTTGAAGCCGAACCCTCTGAACTCTATCAGATCGACTGGAAAGGTCTCGCCCCGTATGCTGATCTATAGGTCGGTGTAGCGTCTCGTAAATGCCACTTTCTCTTTCGATGGTAGTGAAACAGAGAAGTCTACGAGTGGCTCTGGGGTCAATCCCAAATTCATCGTGAAAGAAGAAGATACGAAAGAGTGGGTTGCCCCTATGTCGAATAGGATCGATGGATCGGTATTGTTTACAGGGAAGGCACCTGAGGGTTGGGGTTTAATATTAGCATCGTAATCTAGAATTTTGTAAGTGGGAATTGTTGATTTGTTGTGAATCTTACCCGTAATGACATTGCCAAACTCCTTGGCCTGGGTCATATTGAGGATATTGAGGGTACCTCCCTTCTCGGGGTCATGGCTTGGATTAAGGAAATGGGTATGAGAATAAGGTGGATGCATATATTTTAAAGAACTCCAAATTTCACTTTTATTAAACCATTAAACATTACATCATGCTTGCATACATAGCTCACAACTTGTAACATTACATCAAAACTCTCTAAAGGTCAAATTCAATCGTCTAGGTCGGATATGGGTAGCATTAAATAAGGCTGGTGGTGCGGTGTTCAGCTTAATCTGCTTGATCCGGTGGTATACTAGTCTTGAATCTCCACCAAAAATCAATACATCTCCTGACTTCAGGACTAGCTTGTGTGCTAAGTCCATTCTCTTCTGGTCACCATATAGGAATTCTGCTTCATCTCCAATGGAGAACGATACTACTGGGATCCCCTTGGAAATGGACTCGGATGACTCATCCCGGACCTGGTGCAATCCCAATCGTCCCCCTTCCTCATAGAAGTTCACAATGTAGGTGTCGGCTTCAATGTTGGGGATTGGATCATCTTCCAGCTGCTGCGCGGTCTCCATCGCCATCTTCACTAGGGTCCTAAAACTCTCAGGTATCCTAGGTACCCCCACCCCATCTAGTTTTCTAACCTCTTGATAGGTCCGCGTTTGTGGATCCCAATCTCTACCTAAGCACATCATTTGCAATTTCATCTTTGACCCACTAGCATACCCTGGAATGTAAAAGCCTCCTAAACCCGTACTCATGGTTCTACACTTATCTATGATGTCAGCTTGTTCGTCGAGGGTCAAGAACTCCTTGAGTAGAATCATGCCCAGTTGAATGACTTGGCATTTCTCATATAGATACTCCCGTTATTCGTCGGTGTGCAAAGGTGACCTTGGTCTTGAAGGTATGGGGTAGCAAATATCAAAACTACCTAAAATGTGGAAACTCCCCTAAGATAAGTTTTCCTCTAAGTTGACTTGATTCATAGATCATGGTATTAAAGCGTTTAACACACAAACATGCTTTTCATACAACCACGTTCGGGCTTTAGGATTACCTGGAGCGTGCTGAGCACTAGCCTCAGCGCCTGAGGCTCCCACAGAATTGAGGGTCGTCTGACCCTGAGCTACTCCTTTCCCCTTCTGGCATCTAGTATCGGTCGAAGTCCGGCCAGGGTGAGTGGGCTGAGAAGCTCGGGATCCTCTAGCTGAGGTCTTCTGAGAAGATCGGGAAGGATTGTAGTTTCTGCTGTCTGGATTCACATAGCACTCAAAATCTCTGTGCCCCTCCTTCTTGCAGTAGCGTGTTAAGACAAGATCCTATAGTTTTGGTGATAGCAAACCTTGTATTGTCTATCTAATGCGTTGTCAAGATTCATGATTCAGATTGACAGGTGAATAAGTGGCTTAGCACGCAAGGTTGCAAGCGCACTTAAGTCATGAGTGGCTTAGCACACAAAGTTGCAAGCGCTCTCAATCCACGACATGTGCCCTACTAGTCGGGCACCTGTCGGCGAGAGCTCCGTAGAACTTTTAGCACAGACAACCAGTCAGACACCTCACGAAGATATCTCCTATGCTTAAAGATGAAAACCAATGACAGAAGACTGCAAAGGATCGACACTGAAATACCCCTAAGGTTCATAAATTAAATTAAAAGACAATCAATGAGTTAAGAAGGCTAATAAGCCTTGATGAACCATTAATCATGAAAACTCCTAAGCTCACTTATATAAATAAATATGTACTCCATGAAGGTTACTAAACCTTATATAAACACATGGACATAAGTGGAGCATAGTAAAGGAGGAAAATCAACCTACAATTGATTTATCATGATATACACATCTTCATGAACAAAGAACACAAACACTTAAGGAAAAATATACCTTAAGAAGTAAAAATGACTTGTGAGTAAAATATCAATTGTAACACAAGTGTATACACCTTTGGACACTAAAAAACACAAGTTATACATGTTAACACGTTAAACAAGTCCAAGATACACATGATGTGCAAAAAGAACATCAATATCAAAGGTGAATCAAAGTATACATTTTTACTAGTTTTAATGAATAGTAAAGTATACCAATTCCAAAAAAAATTTTTTTATACACTTAAGGATGAATAAATCATGTTCATAACAAACTAACACATGATATAAGTCCAAATGAACAAGTTATAAGTCATAACATTAAAAATGAAACAAAAGAGACCATCTCACCCTTGGAGAGACATGTGGCTGGCAATGCCCACTAAGGTGGCTGTCAAATTGCAAAAATTGATTCAAAAAGTCTTAATAAGGGCCTTAAGTCAACAAATACTAAACAATAAACATACTTTACCAATAATGCCTTTAAAGTCTCATTCTTCTCTTTCCTCCTCATTTCATCCTTGGCTGCTGATTTCAAAGCTCCAAATCCTCTCTTATTTTGCTACTAAACAGCCAAGAACAAGCTTGGAAATAATTCCATTCCTAAGGCATAATGTAAGCTCTTAATTCATGTGATAGTTCATTCTCTTCCTCTTTTCACTAGCTATCCAATGGTATATGATTTATCTCCTTCCACCCATGTATCTACGCTGGATCTAAGGTGCAAGAAAGGGTTAAACTTGGCTGGAACAAGCTTTGTGAAGAAAATAAAGCAAAGTCATTCCTTGAGGTAAAAATGTGCTCTAAGCACCTACCTTCTTCTCTATTGTTGTTCTAACAGATTCCTATCAACTAAACCTTCTATAATCTTCATATTTACATGCTAGAACCGTTGGTGAACCTTCACTCACTTGAAGTTGGCCAAAACAACCCAAAAACACCTTAAAAAGGGGTTTAAAGAGTAAGTCTTCTAGCTTCTGTACAAGTGAGTTGTTCCACCCCTTTGGCATGCTGTTATTAAGGGATTGACACCCTTCGTTCCTCTGGAAAATATGGTTGTGGAACACTAGGGAACAGCTTCAAATATTAAGGTAAAAATCCATGTTTTAAGACCTTTAATGACTCTTTTGGTTAATTTCGGTTATAAGCTGAGCCATAACCTTTACTCTATTTTTAATGCAAGTCAAGAGGTGCATAAACATACCTCCAAAGTTCCGTGACAGTACATGGAGTGATAGGTTGCTTAAAGTCATTTTTATAGGTGAGAAATCTAGTTTTTCATGGCATAAAATTACTCTTATAGTTGGTTCTGTTTTTGGAACCTAACTATATCTTGTTCTTACTGTTATAAATCAATTAGAAGCTGTCTAAACCAAGATCTCAAGCAGGTGTGACCATACAAGCCTTAAAAAGCTTATAAATCAAGGTATAACACTTTTAACTATATATTATATGCTTTAAAGCTTATGGTATATATATTGCTGAGAGTGGACTGGTTAAATTACACCTAAGTGTGACCAGAAATGACTTAGTTAACATAAGCTAGTCATTTAAATGATTTAATTAACATAATGGTCAAATTAAGATATTATGTGGAAAATTGGTAAATATGGAAAAGTTGGTGGTGAGGCCGTGAATTTAAAGTATTTTTTTGAGACATTTAAAGTTTAACTTATTTTCAAGTTCAAGGTTGTAATAAGGCCATGTCATTAGGCCATTTTATTTAAGTTAAGAGCTTATTTATTTTATTTATGCATTTAGCATTAATTTAGGGTTAAAAGGTAATACAAAAAGAGTGTTCGTTTTTGCAGTCGGTTTTTTAGAATTTACAGTAATTTTCGCAGTCAATTTTTTAGATTTCGCAGTCATTAAAAAAATATGCAGTCAGTTTTTTGTAATTTGCAGTCATAAAAAAATACACTTATATATAAGCATCAAAGGTGTTAATGAAACTATTGCACTCAAACTTCCAAATGGAGAAGAAAGAAAATGTAGAGAGAGGAAAACAAACGGTTGGAGATAAAATACGATTTAGGCTCAATCAGAAGAGGAAACGGCAGTGGAAATCGAACAATGAAAAAGAATTCGATCTGAACGAACCATATAATGAAGAAACTGCGTTCTCGGACGATCCAACGGTAAATTTTAATCAAAATGTCGCAATTTTTTACGTTTTCGTCCGTTTAACGTCCTTTTAACGTCGTCCGTTTTATATCGTCCTTTTTGCGTCGTCCTTTTTTACCGTCCGTAACGGACTAAATTGCATAACGTCCGTAACGGACGTCGCCTATTACACTCTGTAACGGACTAAATTATCGTGTCCGTAATTCGGACGTTTCAGATGCGTCCGTAACGGACCTCTTGAATGAAGTCCGTAACAGACGTTAATAAAACAGTCCGTAACGGACAGATGTGCAGATTTTGTCACTTCTTTTGTTGATACATGTTTACTCCTACTTTTTGTCAGGCTTCGGTCCCACCTCATGACTCCCATGCTCATCATGATTCACCCTTTGAACTTCCTGAAGACGAATGGATCGATACTACTCATGTATTTCAAACCAATCAATTTTTTCCTACTAAGCAAGTCGCTATTGAAGGGTGGACACTGTAGGGCGGCAAAAGGGTCGTGAGTGGATGGTGGTGACCATAGTCCAGACAAGTACAGATGACCTAGTAGTACTTACGTGTGAGCGGTACTGGCATCCACGAAGAGTTAAAGCTGATGATGATTATGTGCAGCGAGGACGTACCTCCTCGAAGAAGTGCTCATGTCCATTCCGTATACGCGGCAAGTGCACTCATAAAGGATGGAAATTGGTTGTGAAGGATGGACGACACAACCACTACTTGCCTAAGCTGCCAGAGGGACATTTTAGTAGACATCCATTGACAGATGATGAGTTGAAAGCGGTTCGTCATTTTCATATGGTAGGTACTCCCCCACGTGAGCAGTGGTTGCGACTGAAGGAACAAAATCCGAATCTATTCATTGGTATCAACTTCATATACAATTTGAACAAGAAGTTGACAAAGGAGCATAAGGGGGGACGACCAGTTATGCAAGTGCTTGTTGATGACCTTGAGCAACACAAGTATCACGTATTTTGTGACGGCCGTCGAGGTTTGTTTCTGCCATCATATCATTTAAGTTCTGTTACGTTTTAAACTATTCCTATTATTAAATTCTTTTTTTTTCATTTTGTACAGACGATAAGGATGTTACCGAGTATGTTATGTTTGCCAGCCCAACATCTGTGAAGCTTTTCAATGTGTTCCCTTATGTCATCATCATTGATGCTACATACAAGACAAATGTATATAAGATGCCGCTTGTAGAGATAGTAGGAATGACTTCTGCTGGGAAGAATTTCAACATTGCATATGCATTTGTATGTAATGAGGACGAAGCAGGGTACACTTGGGTTTTGAAAAACTTGAGGGAGTTATTGATTCAAGGACGTGAGCCGTCTGTGTTTGTGACTGACAGGGAGCTTGGTCTTATGAAAGCTCTACCTTCTGTTTCCCCCATGTGCCTCATCTACTATGTCGTTGGCACATTAACACCAATGTTGATTTGAATGCAAAGATGTTCTTCCACAAGACAGGTGAAGTGGCTGAGGCTACTAAACATTGGTTTAAGGTAGTCAAGAGTACGACGGAGGTGCATTTCAGGGAGGAGTATGCACACATGAGGAACGTCTATGAAAAGAAAGGGAAGCTTGACTGGATAAAATATCTGGATGACACTTGGCTCGTTTACAAAGAAAAGTTCGTTGAATGTTGGACAAATGAAGTATCACATTTTGGAAACTGCACAACAAATAGGTATGTGTGACATACTTATTCTTGATTTTCAATTTAATGTGTTGTTCATTTCTAATGACAATGGAAGATGCTCATTAATAGTTAATGTGACAGAGCTGAGAGCTCACACGCAGCACTCAAGATTTGGCTTCAGTCTTCCCAAATGAAGTTGCACACCATATTCTTCAGGATTGATGGGCTTCTCAAACGTCAATTCAACAGGTTCCTGACAGATATGGAAATGTCTAAAGACAAGATGGCTCACGAAGACTACTACCCATTTCGAACAATACGTGGGCGAGTCAGCCACAAATGTTTGGTGATTTCAAGAGGAGCTTCAGCGTGGCAAAGAATTCAAGACAGATGAGCAATAGTGTGGATGTGCATTACTTTATACTCATGGGCTTCCTTGTGCACACTACCTTTATGAACTGATTGAAAGAAAAGACAAACTTACACTAGACGTTATTCACGACTTGTGGAAGATGTTGGAGTTGGATGTGGGGAAAACAATGAAGGAAGAAACACTAACACAACATGAAGAGAACAAAATCATGTGGAAAGCATTGAACGATGAAGTTCTCCGTCTGGACGACCCTTTGATTCTTCAGCGTTGTGTTAGGCTTGTGCAGTCAGTGATTAGACCTGGTTCATCTTTCGATCTTGATGAGCCACCTGTTAAAGTTCCACGTGGAAGACCAAGGGGACACAGTACATCCACACGAAGGTTAACGTTCGTATAAAATTGTTTGCACAGTTTATAATTATTTATACTGGTTTTCTTAAAAAATATTTTCCATCATCGTTCTTAGGTTCAAAGCTACCCACGAGCGCATGAAGAAAAATGTCAAGAAGGGAAAATCCGGTGCCGATCACAATTCAGCTCCACCTAAGAAGTCAGCCTTGGCACAATGGCGTGATATGACAGACGGATTCCCATTTTACCATCTTTTTGTAACCAACGTTCATGAGCAATTTACACGGTACAAAAACGTGCAAGGTGACGGCAATTGTGGTTTCAGAGTGATTGCAGATTGGAGGCATCAATCAGAAGATGAATGGAGAGAAGTACGCGCCTCTATATACGAGGAGCTAACTCTTCCAGAGAGACAAATTTGGTGGGCTGATAGAATGGGTGGTCTGTCAGAAGTGCAGAAAGAGGCAGACACGGTTTTATGGACAGGGGATGGGTTCGCACCAGCGAACAAATGGTTTGTCACCACGATTATTCCAGTCATATGTACCAGATACAACCTTGTTCTAGTATACATTGATGCTAGGACCGGTACTGGTTTCACATGCCTACCATTCAGAGATAACAATGGCTGGGGTCATGCGTGCTCGGAGGTGCTTAATATGTGTCATGTCGGTAATCATTTCATACGTGTTGATATGGCAGATAATGCACCCATACCTCCCCTTTATTTGACATGGGGGAGAGTTAGAGATCCCTCAGTTCAAGGTTGGGATGAGGCATATCATCAGCGGATCACACTCTGGAGGGAGAAGTATCCGTCACGTCGAAGTTAGGAGGAAAAAGCTCACTTTCAGCACACTTTTGGTCCAAGAGTTCCTATATCTACCTTGGATTAACGTACATAGTTTGATCTTTTAATAGGTAAAAGCTCACTCTGAGCACACTTTGTGTAAATGTTTTAACAGTCTTGTTGAGAGATGCAAGCGAGTCATGCCATTTGCTTGGCACGTGGGAAGCTTTTGTAGGTCCCCCTTCCCCTTAGCATTTTGTAAATCTTTCAACAGAGCTACGAATCTTGAAGCTCATATTCAAGCTAATGTGGGGAGAGTAGAAAGTTATATAGGTGTATGGTGTAATGACTGAAACCCAGCCGGTCCAAAGCATATTGAGATAGTCTTTTAACAAACATCCAACAAACAGTCATAAAACTCACAATATAGTCTCCGAAGTAATAGTCATGAAATCAACAACAATAAAGCATAACTAAAAATATCAACAACCCTTCCATAGCAACCAGCCTACCTACCCCTATGACCCCTCTGCAGCTGTGGCATAGTTACCCCCCCCCGATCTGCCACCCCTCTAGAACCTCTCCCTCTACCAGCCCCCCTACTTTGCGACCCGCTGGATGTACCAGGCCTCTCAGTCTGCGGTGTGATCCGGAAGTGCTGAACCTGTCCCAACATCTGATCGAAAGAATGCTGAAACTGGGACAACTCATCAGGCGACATCTGAGCGAGCCATCCGTCTGGGTGTGGGGCGGGAAGTATGGATCCATCAGCTGCGCAATAGTAGTGTGCGTCACCTGTGGATGTAATAGTATGAAAAGTATATAGATTAGTTTCTAATAATTGATTGTTATAAAGTACGAATAAATTAATATAACAACTTACAGTAGGATCAGCAGGCGGGGTTGCAGCCCACCAGCCCAGAAGGGATGATCCTCGGGTGGGTCCGAGCAAGGTACCACTCCAGGTAATCTGCCTCCACATCATCACCAGCGAAGCGCGTCGTGAGTTAAGAAACTCAGTGGCATACATGTTAGATTGACTGCTCCATAGCGCTGGTGATGCAACATGCTCAACAATGTAGTCTCTGCCGGTCCTCTTCCGTATAGCCTGATATGGCCATAGAGGGGGAGTGGAGGGAATAACCTGGACCAAGCCGAACTGCCTCAGACACCGGTTCGGATGGTAAGGCTCTACAATATCCATCATGTGTAGATGCCCAAACCATCGGGACCGACCCTGCTCAACACGCCATGCATCCACTCCGAATGGTGTCCACATAACCTTATCATTTAGATTTTATCTCTATTTGTCAACTAATTCTAACAAGTTAATAATAAACTAATTTTAATTCTTAAGTAATGGTACTGAGTACCCTACCTGGTCAGATGAAAGAGCATCCAAACGTCGCCGGTACTCCACCAGTCTGCTGTTGTCTGAACTATGTCGACCCTCAATCTTCACGAACCTCGCAGCAGATGGGACAGGTGAGGCGGTATTCACCATCAGATGACGGCAAATACCTGGGAAGTACTCATAGATCCAGCACTGTAACATTTAAAAATATCATAATACTATTTTTGACAATTGTAATGCGGGAAGAAAATTATCAGGATAATTTATAGTACTATTTATACCTGCAATAGGGTAAGACACCCAGCGATGGTCCTCGCTCAGCACGAGAAGATACACCAAGGTGTCTGTAGAGGTAGGCCAGTGTAGCAGCACCCCACGCATAGTCTGAGATGGAGTCAATGTCCTGTAGGGGCCAGCAGGTGTATGGGCGTATCCTATCATTCCCCTTGTCGGGGAACAATGTGCAACCGATCAAGTAGTACAGATAGCCACGAGCCTCGCTAGCGTAAGTGGCATCTACGTGGCCACACCAATCCCTAATCTTACTGTAGGGGACGCCACCCTTGTAATACCACCTCTGCTCCTTCACCATACCGACGGAAGGAAGGCCTACAACCTCAGCAAGTGCAGCTAGCGCACAATCCAATGTCAGCTCTGGTGGCGCTGCACCTCCACGTAACTCCTCGGGGGCCTCAAAAGCAACTGCTCTCCCCTGAATCGAAAGGCCCATGATGTGATAGACGTCATGTAAAGTGATCGTCATCTCACCAAAAGGTAGGTGGAAGGTGTTGGTGTCCGGCTGCCACCTCTCCACGAAAGCAGATATCAGCGCCATATCAAAATATCCATGGGAGCAGTCGTGAAGATGTGCTAGCCCACTATCTCTCACTACCTCCTTAGCCCTCTCATGGTTAAAGAGGTCAATATGCCACTTCTCCAGTAAAGGGCCTCTAGTGATAAATGACAAACAACCACGCTCCTAGAGATATATCGATTTTATAAGTCCACAAACTACAGTTAACATAAAAAAAAATATTTAAAACAAATGTTAGAGATACATACCACTCCTCGCCACACATCCAACGCCACATGTCCACCAAAGCTGCGTAGCAGACTAGCATCAGAAGGACCACCAGGAATCGGAACGGACTCCGGAGTGATGAACCAATCGGTGGGTATCTGACCCCCAGCTGATGTCGCACCCCCACCGGCAGCAAGGGCTAACTGATGTCCGGCCGTCTGCTGGTCCACATCATCATCATCATCGTCATCGTCAGAATCATCGCTATCGTCATGATCAGATGCGAATCGCCTCCTCGGTGACGATGGCTGCTGATCAGCAGGGAATAGACCAGAAGTGCCAACAGCAGGAGGATGGGGAGATGAGGCAGCAAGTGACTGTGATACCGATGGTCGGTCTGCAACGCGCTTGGACCGCCTCTCCATTTCCATTTGCTCCCGAGCAGATCGTGTGACCTTCTTCCTCTTAGGAACGCTAGAGGAACAATCTACTGTCGCTTTTGTTTGTCCTTGCGGTTCATCTGTAAAACAACTAGAGTCAGTAACCAAAAAAAAACATACAGTCCGTAACGGACCTATGTTCATTACGTCCGTAACGGACCCCAAGAATATAGTCCGTAACGGACTATTAGGTCAACGGTCCGAAACGGACGGAAAAGAATAGTCCGTAAAACGGACGATTCGTAGGAGTCCGTTTTTCGGACCACTTTTAAGAAGTCCGTAAAACGGACTAAATGCTTCAGTCCGTAAAACGGACCAGTTTGTTACGGTCCGTTTTAAACGGTCCGTTACGGACTGTTAAAACGGACCGTAACAAACTGGTCCGTTTTACGGACTGAAAATAACGTTTTTTTTTTTTTTTTTTTATTTTAAGCTTGATTTGAGTTAAATTTGATCTAAATCATCTTCAAAACTATACCTAATCATACAATAGCATAATACAATGAAATAGGAGGGTAAACAGTTACCTTAAGTGCTTCAAACGGAAGTTGGGCGAACGAGAGGTTAGAGAGGTTTTGGAATCTGATTTTTTTTGCGCGAAATAGAAATGAGAGGAGAGAGATTGAGAGTTGGGATATATATATTTTTTTGTTTTTTTTGGCGACTGCGTATTCTAGAATATTAACTGTATTTGATGACTGCAAATTTTAAAAAAATGACTGCAATTTTATTAAAATGACTGCAAAAACTAGAATACTGACTGCAAAACCCAGCCGAGTTACAAAAATATAGGCTGTGGCTGTATTAGGTTGAAGTTTGGTGTTAAAATGAATTTAAATAAAAATTATACACTTTATAAAGTTTTATTACACATTTGTAAAAATAGGAAAGTTTGGGGTATATATAGTAATTACCGAAAGTTTGGGTTTCAAACAGAATTTAGGAGTCAAAGTGGACTATATAGGAGACTTTGACCAAGTTTGGGAATTTATGGAATCAAATACTAACTTATAATAAGTTAAGTATGAAATTGTAAAAGATTTATAAATATTGGGGTGAAGTAGTGATTTCCGAAATTAATGGGTACCAAATGGAGTTTAGATCAAACCTTGGGTTATTAGGAATTTTTAGGAATTTATTTGGTTAAATTTGGAGGCGGCGTTCAAACTTGTTGTCACCTATTTAGATCATCATCGCCGGCACCAATTAGTCGTCTAATTGCGTCACCGCTGCTCTCTACATCAATTTGGTGTATCGTCACAGCTATCTAGAGGTAAGCCTAAACTCTAGTCTACGTTATCACTGTTTGGTAATTCTAAATCTGTTGGAGAATCTACCGATTATAATTGAATTTGATAAACAGTAAGAAAACAACAGAACTTGGAAAGCCTAAACTCCAGCCTGCACTGAAAATTTGTTTGAATGAGCAACCCTTTGTCAATTCCTTTCATTCTTATACCCAGCACATTGAACACCAAACTATCTATACCAATAATGATAAGTAGTTATTCTTGTTGTTTATAGCCTGCCAAGAAACAGGGTTCAATTTTGATGGGAATGCTATAGTGCACCCAAACTGTTCTCAAAGTTTTTCACAATAGAAAAAGCATTTCATAATTTTACTCAAGCTTAAGGGTCGTTTTTCTTGAAAAAAAATGGAATTTAAGCATTCCAACTATGTTGTTCTTATACTTGTTTGTATTGACAATTAGTTTTGGCTACCATTAGAATTAGCTGTCTGGTTCATATCTTTGAAAGAAAAATAGGCTTCACAGATTCGTAACAGTTTGCAATTGAGGAAGACTAAATCCTGAAACTCAATCTTTATGTGTATACGGACGGGAAAGCTACAATATACTACTAATTTGTGTTTAGGTTGTAGAGAATTGTAATAGTTATAATCTGTTTTGGAAAAATTAATGAACTATAGTCAGTTTTGTAAGATCACCGCAAGGAAAATGATGCACTCAACCAACCCTCAACTTTCTTTTCATTGTTTCAGGACATTATTATCCACTCTTTAGCATACAATAGCAAATTAAATTGTTGAAGTAGGAGCATAGCTAATCCATGTCATTGTTGTAATTAGCTTTTTGATCAACTTTCTTTTCATTGTTTCACCACATTATAATCCACTTTTTAGCATATAGTAGGCATTTGAAAAGTGTAGCATGGGAGCTGATATTTAGCACGTTGTAGAAGTGTAAACAATGTTGTTGCTGTAGTGGAGCTTCAATATAATGATATGAGAAGAGCTGATTTTTAGCATGTTGCAGTTTATAGAATGTTGTTGCTGCTGTAAAGCTTGTAGTTAATTAACTTAGGAGCAGAGCTGATTCTTAGCATGTTGTAGCAGTTTAAAAAATGTTGGTGTTGTAGTAGAGGAGCAGTAGACCATTGACATTTATTCATTTCTAATGGGAATGCTGTAGCGCATACAAGATTGTTATGTTCATATTTTTTCACCATAGCAAAATTCTCACAATTTAACTCAAGCTAAAGGAATGTTTTTCTTTATAAAATTTGGAATTTAAGCACACCAACTCTGTTGTTCTTCTACTTGCTTGTTCTAACAATTATTTTTGGCTGCCATTACTGGGTTGTAATTAGGTGCCTCGTTCAGATTTTTGAAAGAAACACAAGTGCACAAACTAGTTACAGTTAGAAATTTAGCAATATTGAATCCTGAAACCTTTGTGTTCTTGTGTATATGAATGGGGAAAACTACATAATAATAAATTTTTAGCTCACACATTGTAAAACCGTGGGAGACAGCGATCACTAGAATTCATCAAATGTTAAGTGTAAACTTTTAATGCTAGCTACTTCTTGATTTTTTTTTACAATTTTTTTGCCCGCATAAGCTATCATCACATAAACTTAATGTTTAACAATTATTGAAACATATTTACTTTATAATTGATAATTTTTAAGCGAGTATTGGAGGTTGTTAGTGATGTGTCCTAGTCGTGCAAAATTGTTGGTGTTTGACCCGCTAGGCAATAAAAGAAACTTGTATGAAATCAAAAATGATATTCAGGGCTAAGTTTCCTACTATAGTCGTGCAACATTTTACTTATTTCATTACATAACCTTTTTTTTGTATGAGACTATAATTGACTTCAATCAGAATAATATATATGATGTTAGTAGACAGAAAAAAGAGTGCTATGACTGTGAAGACTATATATGTAAGTGATACACCTTATAATTAAACTTTTAGTTGTGTGTTTACATTGACTTAGCTAATTATTTTTATTCACTTTAGTGTCTGAGACAGCCAGAGGGAACCGATTGTGGTCATTATGTAATGCGGTACATGTATGACAATAACCAAATATCATGACTCTAAAAGTTTGGAAGATGTACTACAATTTAGTTTTTGTTGTGTATGTTTCACTTACAATTTCCTGAAGTTGTTTGTTATGAGTAGTTTACTATATATTTCATTTTTTTCTTACTATCTACAGGCTTTCAGAAATACTTATCACACTGCCGATGCAATTAACTATGCAGTCGAAGAATTTGTCAAGTACCTTTGTCAGTCATGTAGCTTCAAAAAGTGTTAGAAGTGAAGATGTGGGGGCATTAACATGCATACAGTGAAATTGTTTGTGACTTGGTGTAACTTGTGTTAATGTCCAACTAGTATAGTTTTGACTCACTTAAAGTCATACTATGGTTAAAATTCATATGCTCATGTGTGGTGCTTGTAAATGTTGTGGTTCAGTGGGTTATGACTCTAAATTTGACTTTTGAGTTATATGAATGGAGACTAGTAGTGACCTGAATTTTGAGTGTACTGTTGCAAGTCTTGTAAACAGAATTGTGTGTGTGTATGTCTTTGGTACAAGATTACGATCTCTTTTAAAAATATTGTCATTTTGGGCATCTGTTATACATTAGAACAGATGCTACAAATGGTAAAAGGCATCGGGTTTAAACATCCGTTGTTTTGAAAACCGATGTTATAGATTAGTCTTTAGACATCTGATTTTTCGCCAAACAGATGTTGTAAACCTCACTTTATTAGTTATGAAGCTAGTTATAACATCAGTTATCTGAACAACGGATACATTATCCTAACTTTAGACATCTTTTATAACAGATGCCTAAGACTTTCAAACTATAGCATGAGAGACTAAAGCATCTGCTGAAATAGATGCCTAAAGTGTTAAACAAAGATGCCCCAGATGTTTTTTCGACCAGTGCAAGGCTTGTTTGTTGTGTGGCTTGTGTGAAAATGACCATAAGATTAAAGCATGAAATTGGATTGCTTGCCTATCTTGCTTATATGATTGCTATATTATTGTTGCCTATTATTTGTGCGCACACAGTAGTTTAGTCCCTTCTCGTTTATGGAACTTGAGATGAAACACAACGAACCATGAAAACAAAGAAAACTCTATAAAAGGGAAACTCCTCTCTAACCATAGAGGACGTACCATGACACCCACTATTGTCTCTATCCATTAATGATAATGAAGAGCAAATATCAACTGGTGAAACATGAGAATAACCCGGGAAGACAACATCTTGGGCCGCGCGGTATGGAATACTCGGGAGTTGGTATCTACATCAGATCCTTCGACCATCGATGGTGGAGCACATCCTGGAGTCTAGAGGTGACTCCGCTTTCTCAACCCTTGGCGTCGGGAATAGGGGATTGGCAATTGGTGGAGCATATCCTGGAGTCTAGAGCCGACTCCGCTTTCTCGGCACACGACGTCAGGAATGGGGGATTAGCTACGTCCTCCAACGTGCGGTGATAAGAGAACTCACAAATAATCCTTAAAGAGATAAGGGACAAATGGGCACCTACATGATGAGGTCACGGGAACTAAACTATATCCCTAGACCGGGTGCAAGGAAAGAAAATGAAAATACACATTATGGAAACAAGGAAGAAAAGAAAATACACATTATGGAAACAAGGGAAGAAGAATGAAAATACACATTATGGAAACAAGGGAAAGAAGTGAAAACACACAACGCTCGAATGGTCCCACTGTGAGGATCATCATCGCTTATATTCTCTCGCACGCTCTATATGTATATGTGTTTGACGTGCTTGTGGCTATCTCTGTGCTCAGCATATTGTGAGTGTTATATTGATATCACATGTTGTGTGTTACTGCTTATTTATTGTAGCATGTACATTGGACTTAATTATTAATTCGACCAGTAGTCGTGAGCCCGGTGACATACGGGCTACACATATTTTATATGCTCACATAGTTTTTGTGATCCCTTTAATTTTCAATGTGCACGTGGAACGTGACGGAGCGTAGTTGGATTACTAACATGGGGGTAGTCCCCTGGGCAAGACCCTTTTAAGTAGGTGTTCTTAGATGTTGGGTTGTTACCATGTAGAATTAAATGGTGGGGTACTTATTCAGATTGTAGTTTTAATGTAATAACTATGTTGTCGACACTCGGTAAATACCCCTAAATTAATTTAAATAATTTAGGGATTTCTTTTATTAAAACCGTAAAATACTATTAATTAGTATATTATATTATGGAATTGTGAATAATAAATCATTATATCCTTATATGGAATTATGAAAATTAAATCACTGGATTTTTTTTTTAATCCTAAAGAATACTATTAATATTGGATTACTATATTTTATATAGTATTATTAATTTAATAATAAGATTTATAAGTCAATAAATCTTGGAAAATTTCTAAACACTCTAAGTATATTATAAAGATTTTAGAAAGAGTTGGAACAATGATTTGAAGCATAAAAGTCATATAAATCCTAGAAACCCTAAACATCTCAAGCCTTGCTAGGGTTGACTTTTTGAGAATGGTCAAACCAGCCCATGAAACCTATACCAATAAATAGGTTATGGAAAACCATGAAGATCGAGAAAAAAAACGTCAAAAACGGATCATCCTAGCCAAAGTTATGATAGAATGAAGATTAGAGCCAAAATTTTGAAAATTGCCACGTGTCAAGCTCACACGGTCACCTGTACTTAGCACGAAAATCGGCCAGAATCCTAACTGCCATCAGCGTTTTTGCCCTAACTTTAGACACTCATATCTCACTCATCTTTACGAATTTTGCAACGCCGTTTTTTTCATTTTCCTCTCCTTAATCTCCTCTTTGCAACCCTAGCTCACACTTAACCTACATCTTCCTAAATCCACCGGAAAATCAATCCAAAGTCGCCTCCTTGCGAAGTCGTAACCCAGATTCCCAGTTTTCACCGATTCAGGTAAACTTTGTTTGATCATAACTTCTTCGGTTCTCATCCAAAATTCGAGTTCTTTAGCTTGTTGTTGTAGATCATAACTTTCTTCGGTTTTCATTCCAAAATAACGAATTTGGTTCTGTAGATTTTGAGGAATTGGTGATTTAGTAACTCGGGTAATCGCTGGAGTTTGGGGATAACTCGAGGTTCAGTGTCGTCCGATCGAGGGTTGAGAAGCGGACGGGCCGAGATTAAATCTAGGGAGTTTAAGTTTGGTTATGAATTATAATATTTCCAGAATTAAACCCTAACTTGTTGAATTTATTTAATGCCTTCCCAAATGTATTTTGACTTGATTGAATTTTAACCATAGATTCCTTATAAATCTAGTTTATTTTGATATAAATTAATATGGGTTTTGAGTTTTTAAACGTAAGTTATAATTTTTGCAATTTATGAGTATTATGGAATTATTTGGATAATTTAAAAAGATATTTTTATGAAATAAAAATTTTATAATATGCATAAAATGTTATAGTTACTATATATAAATTTGGGAATTTTCGGACAATGGTAAATGGGTTTAAAAATTGTATTTATAAGGTTTTCATAAGTTATCTTATAATATAAGGTTTTTAATGTAACAGAATTAAAGTATAGTTTAATAATAAACTTTTTAGGTTTGGAAATAATGAAAATATAAACTAACATTTAGTAACAGTATGTTATAAATATTTTGGGATTAACTTTAAAGTGAAGTAAAATTATTTACATATATGATTATATAGATATATATATATATATATATACTTAATGAAGAAATAAAAATAAACTGATGTTAATTAAGGAACTAAACTAATCTACATTTTTATTGTTATATAATTTGGAAGTTAACATTCTTAATTAAAACTAAGGAAAAATATATATTTATCATATATAAATAGGGAATAAAAGTAACTTAGTGTAAAACAGGGAGCTAAATAAATCAACACTTATATTAACTTAATACTATAGAAGCTAATTTCCTAAGATGTAGTAAAAGAAATACTTTATAAAACATACATGGAATGCAGATAAATGTTGAAGTAATAAAGATAATTTAAATACAATAAGCTACATAGGGGATGTCTTAAATAAATTCTAATACAGGTACATACGTATATATATTAAATAAATAAAGGAAAACACTTTATTTTATAAACCATATATCGGTTGTGGATATGCCTAAAAGTTATTAAACATGATTAAATACAATAAAAATTCTTTAAGATGTCTGGATAAACCTTAATACACAAAGATATATATAAATATATATATACATATAAAAACATTAAAAATAGATTAAGGAAATAACATTCCTTGTGAGAGATATAATAAGAAGAATATATATATTAAACTTTAGGATTTTAATCGGTGTGTAGTAATAGTCATTGATAACTTAAGGTGTAATTACACAAAATAAACGTAGCACGGTCTTGGGTTAACCTACTGAGCCCAAGTTTATGAACTCCAAAAGCCCACTTAAACAATTCAAAGAGAGTTTGGGCCACTCTCAGGGATAAATCCTAAATCATTCCAAATTAAACGAGATGGGCCTAACAAAGGATTAATTAGCAAAACAAGCCCAAACCTTTGTGAGAGAGTAATGGTAACCTGGAACTATAAATCAGTAGGAATAGAGGATGATTAGTTTATAAGTCTCTTACTAATCGACGCTTAGAACACCTTAATTATAGGTTACTATTGAGGATCACTCATTCGAGTTAATTATTGTTCTTCACATACGAGGTACGATTTCTCATACTCCGATACTGTTACTGACTGACCTATGAGACTGTAACACCCCAACTACAAATAACACACTTAACAATACTTTGCAGCGGAAATCACAACTCACAACATAACTCGACTCTTTGGTGTTACACGCCGTTAGCCACCCACGTGGCTAACAAGGCTAACATACATACATCGTACCGGTCTGATGGACTAAATTCCCGAGCGACTACACATAAATCCCGTTCCATGTCCAACAGTCATTATACACTTACATTACAGCTGTACCGAGTAATTACCAACTAACGCCGATACATTTTCGGTCTTACTACACCTATAATGTATCCACAATTCTCATGACTACCACATACAAACAACTACCCCGTCCTACTCTCGAACGGCTTCCAGTTCCTTGTACCTGAAAAGTATGGGAGCCCCAAAGGGGGTCAGCACCTTTGCTGGTATGGTAATCCCGTAGCCCGCATGCTACCGGCCACGCACAACTATTTGTCGTCTTAGCATGCGGTTGATTCATTTCAAACATGCACAAGCTCACACACATATCATGCTTATAAGCAAACATCCATTAATAGAATACAGACACAAGGTTAGCACACTCAACATAACAACACACTTCACTTTATAACATACACAACTTAATCTCACTCTTCTTAGAGAACATAAACTTTATTTAGGATGTGCCGGGGTAGTATAGGCCCGAGCACAACATACATACATTTTGTTTACTTGAGTGGCGGCCTCATATAGGACCGTACACAACATACATAATTTCCCCCTAACTCCAATAGTGACGAGGTAGGTAAGCCTTGGTTAAGCTTGGGGTGGTTGTAATTCAGTAGGAAGAACAACCGTAACATAACAAAGAGGGAGTCGAAGCGAACTTAGGCATCGACACCCTACCAACATTATACATAATTTCCCTCCTAGCCCGATGTGGAGGTCGGGTAGGTAAGCTTTGGCTAAGCTAGTGGAGGTCGAAATCCAATGAAGGAAAACAACCCTAACATAACAGGATGGGAGTTAATTCACATATATATATTAACTCCCAAACAATACGCGCGACCGGGACACCCGGATTCCTCTCCATACATAACATATACTTATTAGTTAGAGGTTCCCTTATGGAACATATCACATACATACATCACATAGTGTTACTAACTCGGTTAGACACATAAGGGAAATCATATCCCATTTCAACAACACGGATAACAGTATCCAACATCAACAACATATTAAACAAGTCACATACATCACGCATTGTCACAACATACAATAACGCACGGATAGCCGTAGTTAGAACGTTTCCGTGGGTTGGGACGTTTATTCCGAATACCGATCTCTTATGTGAACCTAAGGTCGGTTTACTACTATTATTTAACACATAACTAAGGTTAAGCGGTATCGGAATTAGTTTACGCCATAATAATGAATTACTGTAAACTCATTTCATGCTTTATCTTGCAAGGTGGCAAACACACAGAAAACACATTGGCATACAAGTCGGTGTAATCCGGTAGGACACAGGTTGCAAGAAAACCATACCTGTCACCGAAGGTGCACTCTAGTGTGCCATCACATGTTCCTTGAAAGTTTTTGAACAACTGGTAACATTATAACTATCTTCATTAACATCGGGGTAATATAATTATTTAACGACTAATGCGCCCATGATTAACCCCGTTCGGTAGTTTTATAACTTTACATTTTTATTACAACTTTTCACCACTCAATTACCATTATAACTCACTTTATCTATCCTTAACAACCTTATAACATCATCACATATTAATCCCCATCGTTGGATATCATTTCCTACCCTTTAACAATTTTTGCTCAAAATTACACTATGTCCGAACTTGTGTCCGAGCTTCCGAAGTTCGGACGCAAGTCGAGACTCAAATGGGTGAAACTAGCGAATGTCCGAACTTGTGTCCGAGCTTTGAAGTTCGGACACAAGCCGAGGCAAAATCCAAAGAAAATTCCAACTGTCCGAACTTGTGTCCGAGCTTCGAAGTTCGGACACAAGTCGAGGCCAAAACTGAGGAAAACTTACAGGCGTCCGAACTTGTGTCCGGACATCGAAGGTCGGACACAAGTCGAAGCAAAATAGCCTGGGAAAATTTTCGAGTGTCCGAACTTCCAAGTTCGGATGGAAGTTCGGACACCACTCACTGAAATTTCGAAAAATTTAGAAAACGACGGGGCATGTCCGAACTTCCAAGTCCGGACGGAAGTTCGGACGTACCCAAAAATTCAGCCAACAGAGGCAATTCTACCCAGAATTGCACTTCCAAAAATCCATACTCCCTCCTTGACATCCCAAGTCATCTAGCACCATTATGCCATGATTTTTGCACTAACCTAACTCCATTATTTATCCACCATTACAAAGCCAACAATCCACACTACTCAACATTAAACATCCCCTTTCAATACCTAAATTCTCTCATCCATCAAACATCATCAAATCTCATTTTCCATCCAAATTTTGCCATAACCTCCCCATACACCTTATACATCCATCTCATCAATTATCATCCTTTTCATTCCTAAACAGCACATAACAATTCCTTAAATTCCATCAAACAACTTATCACCATAAACTCCATAACCACAACATCAATCACAAACTCAAAACAATTGGCTCTTAAGGCCCTCAGCTCAACATTAATTCACAACCTCTTCTAACATCAACCAAACACATTACAACATAGATTTCAACTCACAATTGGGTTCATTTAATTGTTTACCCATCCCAAACACTTAAAACAATTGCAACAAGGTTTAAGGTAGTTTTTCTTACCTTAATTTCACATGCTTCCTCAATTCTCCTCTTGCTCCTCATCTTCTCCAAAATTGGTTAAGAGGGTATGGAGTTTCCAAACTCCATCCCAACATCCAAGAACACAAAACATATTTAATTAATTATCTAAACCCTTGGAATTTCAATTCGATAGAAGGGGCTAGAACACAAGTTAGGGTTTACCTTTTTGGAAGCTTTTAAGAGGGATTCTCACCCTTGAATCAAGAAGGAAACTACTCCACCATTGAAGGGTCAATTTGGAGCTCAAGAACAAGGAGAAAACAAGGTATCAAAAATGGTGAAAAATTGATTACACCAAGAGATGAAGGAAAAATGACTCTCTCGTGGAAATTTTTACCTTAGAAGAAAGAGGAGACTCCAAGCTTCTCTTTGGTGCCATTTTCTCTTCAAATGGGGAAAACCCATGGAGGTCAACTTCATCCTTTGGAATTTTGAAAAGAGAGGATGATAGAGGATGATGAGAGGAAGAAGAATATGTAATTTGTTTTTGATTTGGAGCTCAAATGGAGCTTGAACATGGAGGGAAATGGAGGAAGCCATTGTTGGCTTGTGGAGGAGAACTCCATCGGCAGAGAGGGAGGAAAGGAATCGGCTGGGAGAGAAAAGAGAGGAAAGAGAGGAAGAGAGAGAGGGAAAGAAAATAAAGGAGGAGAGAGATGGGTGAGGGTATTTGTGCCCTTTGTTATTTTGGCTCTCTCTCTTGACTTAATTAATTAGCTAACTAGTCATGTGTGGGTGGGCTGTTTACATTAATAAAACGGCCCACTAAAATAACACGCTGGAGCGTTTTTTGTTTTTAACAGGAAACGCTCGTTTATTTACCCGGTTTAGCACTATTCACTAACCGGGACCGTTTTCCGGAACTTTCTCATTCCTTTAATTTTAATGGTTACTAATCTCCCATTAATGTTTAATTATAGTTACATAATCAATTATTATTTTTACGGGTCATTTAAACTGTTTAAAGTCACGTTTTCGGGTTTTCTCGAAAACGCGTTTTAGGACTCCGTTAGCGTTTTTACGCATGGTTTGAATCCGTTTTCTTCCGGAATTTTCCCACATGTTATTAATGTGCAATTAAGGTATGAAATACATTTATCACTTTAACGAAGGTTATGTACCTCCTAAATAATTAAATACGCGGTTTTCACGTTTTTGACTTTTACGCATTTTCTTATTCTTTTTGGTTTTTATTTCTTCACCAATAATCTTAAGGACTTAATTAGCCTTAGAAAATTATAATTACATAGTTAATTAACATATTAAGGTTTGGGGTATTTCAATCTACCCCCTTAAAAGAACTTCGTCCTCGAAGTTCACACTTCCCACGCATCCTTGGTTAGAATACGGGATTACTTATAACATAAACTTCCATAACAAACATGTTTTACATCACACCTCGGACTTGATGGTCCGGGTAACACATCCACATCCATATATATATAACATACTTACATAGTAATCTCGGACTTGCTGATCCGGCTACCTTAACAACATTTACACATACATAACAACCCTTTGACTCTTGGTCTGGGTAACATAACAACCTTTAGACACATAGGTCTTGATAACATAACACTTCCGGAATTCAATCACATTAGGACTCAAGGTCCAAAATAATCATTGTTACACATACCACACAACATGTCGTAGCATGTATATCAACCAGAAATTCCTTTTCCATCTCTTCATGGGTTCGAGACCCATGTTGAGTACATATACACTGTGATCCCGCAGAACCGGTCGCGATGGACACTCTGGTCCCCGTTCCTTTGGGAGATCAAAACAATTGCATACATCTTTAAAATATACTTCTCATGTCACCGGTCCGAAGACAAAGGCTCGTACGTCCTCAGCTCGTGAGCAAGTAGTAGGAAAGTACCCTCTATGAGGTTAAGTATAATGAAATCCTTTATTGGAAGGATACAAGTTGAAAATCCTCTACGAGGTCACATAAAGGTAGTCCTTCCCTTGAAAATACCACCTAAGAATCTTAAAATATTTATTGAAGTCTAGAAAATACCAATTGTAAATTTGAAACCCAATTTAAAATTCTTTTGAAAGCTCCATGCAACTCCAAGTCCAATTATTGTTAACTGCATCTTATTCTTGATGTGATTATTTGTGACCACTTATAGGGAGTTTCAAGAATCATCCAACCCTAATGTGATCAGCATCAGAGTTGAACTATCTTTCCACCCCAATTTGTGTTCGGCTTCCCTTGATCTCATGATAATCAAGTTTCACCTCCCACTTCATTTTCAAACAACAACTAATTCAAGCATGTACCATTTTCTATCTTCTAATCCATCTAGTCATAATCATTACATCTCCAAGGGTGGAACTATGTCCATCAATCACCTTCCAGATTTATTTTAAATCAAGTTACCTAGGGAATTTAATTCTCACTAGGTTCTACGTTGGTGTCATACCTTCTTCATAAATCACAATACTGTATATATACATATATCCATATATATAATTTTATCAAAATATGATACACAATTACATTTGGTGTCATATGAACATATGCTGTCGGGGTTATAGTTCCCCGGGAGTTTTTTCTACTCCCTTATACTTATACTTCCACACACATCCGTTAACACAATAAACACACTTATCACAAGGTATTCGCATCTTCCGTGCGTAATTACCACGATTAACCATGGATGAATGTGTATGTTTATGTAACACACACACCATTCATCAAAACAAATCATTTTGTGCTATGCACATCATAGTTCACGTACACTTGTACGGTAAAAGACACTAAGTGGTTCTGCGCTCTACCCCCCTTAAAAGGGATTACGCCCACGTAATCAATCAGTTAATCACTGGTTTAGAACATTCTACCGTCGTGAAGTGTTTATCTCCACGCGGTTTATTACACAATGTGTTCTGGTTTGAGGATCTTAGCCATATTGGCGGTTTAGTCCCTAACCAAGAATTCTCATTAGAGTTTATTTTAACTCTTAACTGGTTTCGATCCTGGCCTGTGAGGCTTTTAGGCATCATTAGTTTGCCATTCACTCATGTTCACTATTCACATTCATCGTTTGACTCACTGGTTCAACAGTTTCTGCTGCGCAACTCTTGATAATTTAGAGCTTAGTTTGCTCCATACATCATCCTTACTGTATTATACATCCCTGATTATCACCTTTATCTTGGTAATAACGGTTTCTCAACCGACGCATGGTATTTCTTACCGTGAGCGAATTCGGTGAGTTACAACCTTTCTATTCATTTCCACGATAGTCTATTGTATTCTACAATGATTTACTTGGTTTCTTCCGACTTACTGTCGGTTAAGTTTGAGCTACTACCTTTTGTGTAGTACTCTGTCGGTTATTTACAACACTTGAGGTATGTTCCATACCGATATTCAACAATCGTGCTACTGTAGTCACTTATGTCAACCAAGTACCCTTTGATTGGTACTACCGTGCTTATTTTATGCATCGGTTTTATCACATCATAAGTCTTGTCCTTCTATCACATTTAACATTTCCCAAACTTCCTAGCTATCTCACTTGATCATTACCGCACAAGCGCAATACCAAAACACTCAGTCATACAGAGTGCAGAGGCGTAAACTCTTGACAGTAAACCTCTTATGGGGTAGCAATAGGAATTCATACTGTGTTCCTTATCACATAGCATCAACTACTGGCTTATTGCTCAGTCTGTGTATCATCATTTACTTGTATGTCCATTGAGTTTCACTCATAACTGGTCTTATTGCCACATTATTATTTAACAACACTTATGCAACGGTCGCTTACTGCGCACCGTGCTCTTACTCATTGTATAACATTAACTTACACTGCATCCACTATTATATTGGCTTCCGCTGTTACACTGTGTTTCGCCATTTATTTGGCTGGTTGTTGAATACGCTATTCTACGAGTCTTTATGCTCCTTGAGCGTTGTTCATTACACATTTAGCATCCCACACCTATGGTGGTTGCTATTTGACTTTTTACTCATCCGATCTCCACAACTGGTGCAAACACTTCCTTTCGTATTATTCCTACTCACATCATTCTTGGGTAATAGCAACATAGTCAACCCTTAACACATTCCCTGAACTTAGTTCACATAACTACCGCTGTTGCGGTCTCCCATATCAAGAGGTATCCCCACACTTTAATCAGTGGTTCGTTACCCGCTTACCTACTTATATGACATAAACTTCCATAATCAATAAAATTTCCTTAACACATTTTACTTGTGGGTTATAAGCCCTATTGCCTCGAGCTCTGCTCATTGTAGGCTGTTCACACACACTTACTTCCCCGTACTATATTACACGGTTCCTTTCATGGGATGCCCCTTCAAGGATGTCAGACTTCCTCCTGACGCCTTACGCTTAAACTGGGTGTTAGTTTCGACCCTTGCGTTTCTGTCACGTTAGTCGTTCAACCAATGTTGACCCAAATACCCTTTTAAGGATAACTCCTGGGTGTCGCTGGTTCTGCCATTACATCTGGCTTGCACTTACTAGTATGTTTAATTTACTACTTCGCCCTGCATTCTTTGTTGGGTTGAAAATTCTCCTTAGTGAGATTCTTATCCCTAGTGATCATCTCGGGAGTCTCGTCCCGATCCTTGCACATTAACGTATCCATAGTAGGCATCTGCCTCACCATATGTAGGCTGGGTACTTACTCCAGCTATTGTGTTCATCCATCCAGATCCTTAAGACATATGATATGTCTTTATTTACTAACCAGTGCACTTCGCACTAGTTCACCTTTAAACATTTCCTTAAAATAAACTTACTAATTCCTTTAGTCTTCTTAACTTAACTGGGTTCCTTCACTTCAACCATTCGATGGTACTTCATTGCTCTTGCTTGACTTTTACTTCGGACCGTAGTATGGAGTCGACTACTTCCCGTGTGCCAGACTCCACTCGTATACATACGTGGGGTACCCTGCTGATACATTGCTACTTGCCCGACTACCCCATAAGAAGGTTTGTCAGGCCCACAAGCTCCTATCGGAGTGCGGTCGTCCCACATTACAGTTGGTACACTAGGTGAAGTATTCTGTTGTCAACTCCTCTTATATTATCCTGTGATAATATGCATTCCATGCTTCCCGAACTTAATCAAGGGAAGTGTATCCACTGTTGTATTATTATGAACTCAATCCTTTCCTCGGGTTGTTACCCTTGGGTTTACCGGTTTCCATCCGGTTATTTAAAAGTAACTGGGTAATACTTACCTACCATGTGGCACTGAGGCCCGTGTAGGTCTTTGGTTTGGTTTAGAAGAAGGTTGGTATTGAAATAAAATGGGTTTGAAGGAAAATTTGATTTTGAAAAGAGTTTGAAAATAAATTTAGGTTGAAAGAAAAATTTTCGTGGTTTCACAGTGTTTCTTGCCTTATCCAAGTCTAGCTTCTTGCTGACTGGTGTATTTCCAAGTACAGAGGTCAGGCTATTAAGCCCTTCCACGGTTATGATAATCCCACTTAACTTTAAGCGCTTGTAGTTGTAAAAAAAAAAGAAATCTCCTGCACAACCTTGTTGTAGCAGCACTTGCCATGGCAAGTGCGCCATGCTAACCGTTTTCGGTTCAATACACATTGATTTCGGTACTGCTTTCGCCCGCACTAACATCAATGGCCTAGTTGGCCGTTGCTTGATCTTGCAGTCTTAACAGCAAATCTTCTGGGACTTCTCACTGTCTTCACATGATAACCATTAACTAGGGTGTTTCCCATTTGGGAGACCCCTTTTTACTTAGTATCGTATCCTCCTCGTACTATATTGTGGTTCCTTAATCGGTCGGTATACCGTTGGTGTATTAGTTAACATCTGTAGTCCCGTAGACACTCGTCTCGGGTTTCATTATCTCGCTCCTTGCCTGTTGCACGCTTGGTGCGTTGCAAGCTGGTTGTCCTCGACTGCTCCGCATGTCGACCCAGGGTGCTGGAAATTCCATTCTCTTGTGTGTAAGATTCTTCACTTTTCGCTAACAAGAGCGGTTAATATTGTTAAAATGGAGACCGTCTTCGGGATCACACCTTTCAGGATCTACCGTATGACGGGTCCTCCGTACTTACAGGGGTAAATATCAACTGCCAGATCGGGTTTTCCCAAGTAAGAGATGACTCTCATCTCTCTGGCGTTCTTTCCCGAGTTATAATATAGGGTTTGTGGAGGGCGGGATGGATACTGTAGGTATCCAGTACACATGGTATTTCCCTAACTAGCGTACTCCTAACGCTATCACTCAACCCTTAACCCAAGGCACTGAACTCTTAACTCGGTACTTCCTAAGCTCGGTATTTCAGTCATCAGAGCGATACTTCGCTCTGATACCACTTTTTGTAACACCCCAACTACAAATAACACACTTAACAATACTTTGCAGCGGAAATCACAACTCACAACATAACTCGACTCTTTGGTGTTACACGCCGTTAGCCACCCACGTGGCTAACAAGGCTAACATACATACATCGTACCGGTCTGATGGACTAAATTCCCGAGCGACTACACATAAATCCCATTCCATGTCCAACAGTCATTATACACTTACATTACAGCTGTACCGAGTAATTACCAACTAACACCGATACATTTTCGGTCTTACTACACCTATAATATATCCACAATTCTCATGACTACCACATACAAACAACTACCCCGTCCTACTCTCGAACGGCTTCCAGTTCCTTATACCTGAAAAGTATGGGAGCCCCCAAAGGGGGTCAGCACCTTGCTGGTATGGTAATCCCGCAGCCCGCATGCTACCGGGCCACGCACAACTATTTGTCGTCTTAGCATGCGGTTGATTCATTTCAAACATGCACAAGCTCACACACATATCATGCTTATAAGCAAATATCCATTAATAGAATACAGACACAAGGTTAGCACACTCAACATAACAACACACTTCACTTTATAACATACACAACTTAATCTCACTCTTCTTAGAGAACATAAACTTTATTTAGGATGTGCCGGGGTAGTATAGGCCCGAGCACAACATACATACGTTTTCTTTACTTGAGTGGCGGCCTCATATAGGACCGTACACAACATACATAATTTCCCCCTAACTCCAATAGTGATGAGGTAGGTAAGCCTTGGTTAAGCTTGTGGGTGGTTGTAATTCCAGTAGGAAGAACAACCGTAACATAACAAAGAGGGAGTCGAAGCGAACTTAGGCATCGACACCCTACCAACATTATACATAATTTCCCTCCTAGCCCGATGTGGAGGTCGGGTAGGTAAGCTTTGGCTAAGCTAGTGGGAGGTCGAAATCCAATGAAGGAAAACAACCCTAACATAACAGGATGGGAGTTAATTCACATATATATTTAACTCCCAAACAATACGCGCGACCGGGACACCCGGATTCCTCTCCATACATAACATATACTTATTAGTTAGAGGTTCCCTTATGGAACTTATCACATACATACATCACATAGTGTTACTAACTCGGTTAGACACATAAGGGAAATCATATCCCATTTCAACAACACGGATAACAGTATCCAACATCAACAACATATTAAACAAGTCACATACATCACGCATTGTCACAACATACTATAATGCACGGATAGCCGTAGTTAGAACGTTCCCGTGGGTTGGGACGTTTATTCCGAATACCGATCTCTTATGTGAACCTAAGGTCGGTTAACTATTATTTAACACATAACTAAGGTTAAGCGGTATCGGAATTAGTTTACGCCATAATAATGAATTACTGTAAACTCATTTCATGCTTTATCTTGCAAGGTGGCAAACACACAGAAAAACACATTGGCATACAAGCCGGTTGTAGACACCAAAAATTCTCACTCCATAAAGCAAATTCCAGAATAAGAAACACAATAAGAGGGGTCGTCGCCTTTCTTTTTCAAAAACGTATTAGCATGCTTGCCAAAACAAAACCATTGTTTTATAATCTTTTTAAGCATTTCGTAAAAACACGATTTTTTTCCGAAAATGAATTTCCAAAAAATTGCAGTAGAACTCTAGTTTTACTTTCGACATCAGTATACTGAGTTCTGTCTTAGTGTGACTGGGTAGTGTACTCCTTGGGTGGGCAATTGCCCAGGGTTCGAACCCTGGGAAGAGCAAAGGAGTCTTTTATTTTTATAAGACCTGAATTGACTTTGGCTGCTAGTATTGGACCGGACACTTGTTCATATTCATGTCTTTAGTAAGGCCCATAGCTTTCTAGTAAGGCCCGTTTTTCTTGTTGTTTAGTCCAAATAAGAAAAAACCCTAATTCAACATTATAAAGCTACAGTAAAAAAAACGGAGAGGCAGCCAAAGTCTCCGATCTTCCATGTTTTTTCTCCTGAGCTCTCATTCTCTATTCAACCGAGACCGCCACCACCTTCTTCATCTCTGAGCTCTTCACTCAGTTTTCACTCTTCAGCTTCTCCAAAAACAGAGTCAAAGAAGAAACCCTAATCTCGATCCTTCTTCTCTCACTGCTTTTTTCACATTATTCCATCCTCATTCGCAAAGATTTTACAATACCAGCCTGCGAGCAAGGAGATACAAGCTCCGCATTCTATCCCCGTTAAACTGGCGAACTAGGAACACCGGCTACGCGCCTCAGTCTTTCCATCACCGAGAGTAATTTGCAACCCAACTGGCGGACTTGAAACGGACCTCGATCGCCATTGTCATTCTCTGCCGCTAACCCGACACTCCTTCTCTCTATTTCTCCACAAAAAAAAAGAAACTCAAAATCCCGATTCCTCTATCCCAGCCTTCGCCCATCTTCTTCTATCGATCTAAAAAAAAACTACTGGTTTCCTCCCTCTGAATATCTATGATCATCACCTTCCTTCCCGACATAGAGGAATTGACGCCGCCGACGAGAATCGCCGACGTTCGTCTCCTGCCTTGCGATTTTGTCGTCGAGTTCAACATCCACCCCCACCGCTACGCTGCCCACCCTCTGTCTACTGGTTATCTATTCATTACTGAGATATGGTTATAGAGTCCTCTTTCACTATTCTCTCTGAATATTTGTTTTGCCTGATTCAATTATCTGTTCCGCTAGCTATTTAGAGTTTATCTGGATGAAATAGTCTGATTCGAGCAGAGATGAGTTTCTCTGTGTAATTTGAGTTTGATTGTTATCACTTTTAATGGATGCCTGACTTCCCTGGTTAATTTTGATGTGATTTCAAGCCATTCGTGGTTCATGTTTGACATACAGGAAGAGTCGACTCCTCACCTCTATCCCTTCTTCTGTCTATTGTATTTTGTTTAGATTCCGGAACTAGCACTACGAATCCCCGTATCGTAGGTCTCTAGTTCGAGAGAATATAGAATGACAGTTTTATTGTAGCATGTTGACATTCCAGGACTAGAGCTACGAATCCTTGTTTCGTAAGTCTCTGGTTCGAGAGAATATAGAATGACAGTTTTGGGTTTGCATTTCTGCTTCGTGTTTGGGTTTTCGAAAGGATGGACGTTTTTTTTAATTTCTTTCTTTCAGTATGAATTCTTCAACTTAAGTTTTCTCCGCTGTCGGTGTGCCTCCTTTCTTTTGCTTGCGTTTTGATTTCTGTATAAATCGATGGATAAATATCCAGCCTAGTATGAACTTGGAGGTTCACGGACATGGCAGGAATCCGGGATTTAGTTTTAGCTCGAGAATCCTGAGCCCACTTTGTCAATATTTCTTTGGTCACTTTTCTTTTGCTTCTGCTATTCGACGCCTGACTATTTTCTACCTGTAATGGTAACGAGGCTGAATACTTCAATCTGTTTGGCTTGTGCTCTCTCCTCTGTCATGGATTCGATTTACATATCCTGGAATTTATCCTTCAAATTTCTGCTTAACATCATCTTATATAAATCAAACCTCAAATGTCGACCAGCGCTTATCACCCGGGTTCATAGCTTCAATTCTCTGGTTTATTCGATATGTTTCAGATTAATGTCTTCTTGTGTTTTGTTTGCGCCTTTCCTTGTGATTCTTGACAGGAATCTCGACTGCTCTACCTTCGGCGTGTCGGTTTGGACCATTGACACATGTTGCAGATCTGGGTTAATATCGGTTGTCTATTGCTCTCTGCCCTGGGAGTTCGGTGTGGATTTTTTTTTATTTATTTACGATTTCAGCTTACTTACTACCGTTAGTATGCTCACTGCTTTTGGTTTATGTCTTGACCGAGGTACATGTTTAATCACTGGACTTGAGACGAAGATGCATATTGTGACTGTTCAGACTTTACACGTGGGTTGGATTTGAGAACTTGAGACTTCACGGTGGCTTCTCATGGGTTTAGAAACTCAATTGGTCGGTTATACCTAATTACACCTTGATAATCTGCTCTGTGCCTATCTGGATATCTGCCCTCTTTTGCGAATGGTTATTTGGTGCGGAGCTGAACTATTTGCAATTTTAATCATACCCTTTGTACACTGATGTAGATCTTGAAATCATCTTGCTTCTAGCTGTTTTAACCCTTGCGCATTGACATGATTTTGTGGTCACTTCGAGACTTATTATTTGCTTCTTCAATGTTTGGAGTTTGTTTGGGAGATGTGTTGTACTGCTCCATTGTACATGTATTATTTTGCCTCTATCTCTTTATCGTAATTTCTTAACTAATTCATTTCTTGCCTTTATTTAAGCCTTAGTTATTTCCCCTAGGGCCTTTTAAGATGACAGAAAAGTTTAGGATGCATTATCGCTCCACACCTAACGGGTCTCTCATTCGTTTCGTGGGGTAATAATCTCCTATAACTTCAGAAAACATCCAAACCACCGTTATATTTATAAGAACAAAAACTTCAAAAAACAAGCCCTTAAGGCTATTTTAGGAGGGCTTAGGATGCGAAACCACCCCATGCCTAGCGGATCTCTCATCCGTTTTATGTGGGTGGAATCCTCCTTTGCCTTCGACACACCCCTAATCAAGAGTTAATAAACAAACCAATAAATCAATTCCTCTCACTTGTTAATATCTCACAAATCAGCCCAACAACATTTTTCAGCCCAATCACAAATAAAGCCCACATAAAAAAGGGACCACTTCAGCTAATCCAAGCAGGGCCCTTTTTTTTCAGCCCAACTCTAGATAAGGTCCAAATTTCATCCCAATTTAATTCCAAGGCCCAATTCAAATCCCACTTCAGCCCAAATCAAAAGGTCACTCTGTGGCCCAATTCAAAACCCACTTCAGTCCACAGTTCATAAATCCCATTTCAAGGCCCAAGCCCATTTTGAGGCCTAAGCCCAAACAAGGCCATCAAGCCCACTTGGCCCAAGCCCACTCGGCCCATCAAGCCCACTCGGTCTACCGAGCCCAATTTTGACCGAACATTGACTAATCCAACTTTGACCTTGACCCAATTTTAACCTGGTCCAACTTTGACCAGCCCAAGTTTGATATTGACACAACTTTGACTCGATCCCACTTTGACTCGGTCTAACTTTGACCGGTCCGTTTCCAACCCTGACCCAAATTCAATTCATATCTAATTCATTCCAATTCAATTCAAACCCAATTCATTCCGCCAAATTCAATTCAAATCCATATTCAAATCATTCATTTCAAACTCGACTTGTGAATCCCATTCAAACTCCAAAAATCCAAAAAACATTCCTCATTATTCAGCTTTAATTCAAAAATCCTGAAAATCTCTTTTCTCAAATTTTCGAACAATCATTTTATTCAAATTTCATCAAGTTTTTAAAGAAACCATTTTGTGAAATTTTAAGGAAAAACTCTTCTCACATCACAGAAAACTCTTCTCAAATGCAGAAAGTTCTTCTCACATATACAGAAAGTTTTCTCCTAAAAACATTTCTCAAAATCAGTGTTTCTTCATCGAGAATTCCGAACAACTTTCAAAGTTTTCTAACTTAGTTTTCAAATCCAAATAAAACGTTTTCGGGGAACAAGAAATGTCTAACCCCTTCAAAACATTTCCTTCCTGGTTAGACATCACTTGTCTCCCTTTCCAAAACAATCCGAGGCGGGGCACTGGGGTCGTAACCTCCCCTAATTGCAGCCTAGACTTTTACAAGGCAGGGTGCTAGGGAAGTAATGACCTTCCTAGCTGCAGCCGGGATTTTAGAATCGTCTGACTCCCTTCCGCTCGATTTCAAGGTTTTCGGTTTTCAATATTTTAAAACCGGGAGTTAGAGACGTTATTAGGGTTTGACCGAGATATCCCATTCATGATACTTCTCTCTAAATCCTATATTTCGACATAAATTCATTGCCCCATCTTTCGAGCCTCGGCACTTACCATTAATTAAGTGTTGTGCTCGAGGGGGTACATAGGGTAATCCCTCAGGATCACCCGCCCTTTCACAACAAAATGATTTTCCTCAATCATTTTCGAAACTCAAACCCGAAAAACCCAAGATCCCTATTCAAACTCCAATTGCCTCACATATACTCAAATCATCTTCAAAACTCCAAATCACTTCATACCCAAATCATCATCATCTTAAACTCAAATCCTCTTGCAAATTCTAGCTTCTCTCAAGCTTCCAAAGTCTCATAGGCCCGAGCGTCTCACAGACTCAAACACTTCAATCTCTCCACCATTTTAAGATTCAAACGTCTCACAGACCCGAGCGTCTCACAGACCTTGATATCCCATACCTCTCATTATATAAACACCTCAAATGTCTCATAGACCCGAGCGTCTCACAGACTAACCTCTCGAACACCTCAAAAACCCTCAAACCCCAAAATCTCCAAAAACCCTGAACTACCTAAGGTCTGATCTCAACAGGGAGTTGAGTACGTAGGCAGCCCATCTAGGGTGCGACCCCATTCCAAACAAAAACCTTTTTCCCCCTCAGAGGTGGCTCTCATACCTCTCAAAACATTTAAACCTTCTCCGGATCCCACAAACTGCAAACCATCAGACTCCAAGTCTTGTCTATTCACTAACCTCATCTCTTCCCAAATCTTCATTCTACACTCATCTGAGTTCACCAACTCCTCCCCTTGGCGCTAGCTTGGCAGAAAAGCTCGCCTCATCCACTATCTTTCTCTCTTCCTGTCTTAATCCTATCCTTTGGCTTTAAATTGAATCTCTCTAATAAGGTTTTGAAAGAAAGCAATCCCGACAATTGGAGACCGAGGTTTCCTCGGGCACCAATCCGAAGTCGTGGTCGTTGCCACTTCCGAGGGGTGTAACCCAGTACGAACCCACAATAGAATCTCTGTAAATGACCAGATAAGTCCTATCCATAGGGAACAACATCAGAGTCAATTAACGGTTCTTAGAACCCGATCTTCCTTCCTAGTTATCATAGGTCAAACTAGGTGGCGACTCTAGTCAATTTCCGCCCTTAGGGCATAAGTCCGCGTGGAGCCCATCGAGAGCGGGTGTAGTGCACACTTGCACTCCCTTTATGCTTTCTGGGAAAGACGGACTCAAATACCTACAAAATTGTCCGTCTTTCCCAGAAAGCATAAAGGGAGTGCAAGTGTGCACTACACCCGCTCTCGATGGGCTCCACGCGGACTTATGCCCTAAGGGCGGAAATTGACTAGAGTCGCCACCTAGTTTGACCTATGATAACTAGGAACGAAGATCGGGTTCTAAGAACCGTTAATTGACTCTGATGTTGTTCCCTATGGATAGGACTTATCTGGTCATTTACAGAGATTCTATTGTGGGTTCGTATGGGTTACACCCCTCGGAAGTGGCAACGACCACGACTTCGGATTGGTGCCCGAGGAAACCTCGGTCTCCAATTGTCGGATTGCTTTCTTTCAAAACCTTATTAGAGAGATTCAATTTAAAGCCAAAGGATAGGATTAAGACAGGAAGAGAGAAAGATAGTGGATGAGGCGAGCTTTTCTGCCAAGCTAGCGCCAAGGGGAGGAGTTGGTGAACTCAGATGAGTGTAGAATGAAGATTTGGGAAGAAGAGGTTGTGAGTGAATAGACAAGACTTGGAGTCTGATGGTTTGCAGTTTGTGGGATCCGGAGAAGGTTTAAATGTTTTGAGAGGTATGAGAGCCACCTCTGAGGGGGAAAAAGGTTTTTGTTTGGAATGGGGTCGCACCCTAGATGGGCTGCCTACGTACTCAACTCCCTGTTGAGATCAGACCTTACGTAGTTCAGGGTTTTTGGAGATTTTGGGGTTTGAGGGTTTTTGAGGTGTTCGAGAGGTTAGTCTGTGAGACGCTCGGGTCTATGAGACATTTGAGGGTTTATATAATGAGAGGTATGGGATATCAAGGTCTGTGAGACGCTCGGGTCTGTGAGACGTTTGAATCTTAAAATGGTGGAGAGATTGAAGTGTTGAGTCTGTGAGACGCTCGGGCCTATGAGACTTTGGAAGCTTGAGAGAAGCTAGAATTTGCAAGAGGATTTGAGTTTAAGATGATGATGATTTGGGTATGAAGTGATTTGGAGTTTTGAAGATGATTTGAGTATATGTGAGGCAATTGGAGTTTGAATAGGGATCTTGGGTTTTTCGGGTTTGAGTTTCGAAAATGATTGAGGAAAATCATTTTGTTGTGAAAGGGCGGGTGATCCTGAGGGATTACCCTATGTACCCCCTCGAGCACAACACTTAATTAATGGTAAGTGCCGAGGCTCGAAAGATGGGGCAATGAATTTATGTCGAAATATAGGATTTAGAGAGAAGTATCATGAATGGGATATTCTCAGTCAAACCCTAATAACGTCTCTAACTCCCAGGTTTTAAAATATTGAAAACCGAAAACCTTGAAATCGAGCGGAAGGGAGTCAGACGATTCTAAAATCCCGGCTGCAGCTAGGAAGGTCATTACTTCCCTAGCACCCTGCCTTGTAAAAGTCTAGGCTGCAATTAGGGGAGGTTACGACCCCAGTGCCCCGCCTCGGATTGTTTTGGAAAGGGAGACAAGTGATGTCTAACCAGGAAGGAAATGTTTTGAAGGGGTTAGACATTTCTTGTTCCCCGAAAACGTTTTATTTGGATTTGAAAACTAAGTTAGAAAACTTTGAAAGTTGTTCGGAATTCTCGATGAAGAAACACTGATTTTGAGAAATGTTTTTAGGAGAAAACTTTCTGTATATGTGAGAAGAACTTTCTGCATTTGAGAAGAGTTTTCTGTGATGTGAGAAGAGTTTTTCCTTAAAAAATTTCACAAAATGGTTTCTTTAAAAACTTGATGAAATTTGAATAAAATGATTGTTCGAAAATTTGAGAAAAGAGATTTTCAGGATTTTTGAATTAAAGCTGAATAATGAGGAATGTTTTTTGGATTTTTGGAGTTTGAATGGGATTCACAAGTCGAGTTTGAAATGAATGATTTGAATATGGATTTGAATTGAATTTGGCGGAATGAATTGGGTTTGAATTGAATTGGAATGAATTAGATATGAATTGAATTTGGGTCAGGGTTGGAAACGGACCGGTCAAAGTTAGACCGAGTCAAAGTGGGATCGAGTCAAAGTTGTGTCAATATCAAACTTGGGCTGGTCAAAGTTGGACCAGGTTAAAATTGGGTCAAGGTCAAAGTTGGATTAGTCAATGTTCGGTCAAAATTGGGCTCGGTAGACCGAGTGGGCTTGATGGGCCGAGTGGGCTTGGGCCAAGTGGGCTTGATGGCCTTGTTTGGGCTTAGGCCTCAAAATGGGCTTGGGCCTTGAAATGGGATTTATGAACTGTGGACTGAAGTGGGTTTTGAATTGGGCCACAGAGTGACCTTTTGATTTGGGCTGAAGTGGGATTTGAATTGGGCCTTGGAATTAAATTGGGTTGAAATTTGGACCTTATCTAGAGTTGGGCTGAAAAAAAAGGGCCCTGCTTGGATTAGCTGAAGTGGTCCCTTTTTTATGTGGGCTTTATTTGTGATTGGGCTGAAAAATGTTGTTGGGCTGATTTGTGAGATATTAACAAGTGAGAGGAATTGATTTATTGGTTTGTTTATTAACTCTTGATTAGGGGTGTGTCGAAGGCAAAGGAGGATTCCACCCACATAAAACGGATGAGAGATCCGCTAGGCATGGGGTGGTTTCGCATCCTAAGCCCTCCTAAAATAGCCTTAAGGGCTTGTTTTTTGAAGTTTTTTTTTTAAATATAACGGTGGTTTGGATGTTTTCTGAAGTTATAGGAGATTATTACCCCACGAAACGAATGAGAGACCCGTTAGGTGTGGAGCGATAATGCATCCTAAACTTTTCTGTCATCTTAAAAGGCCCTAGGGGAAATAACTAGGGCTTAAATAAAGGCAAGAAATGAATTAGTTAAGAAATTACGATAAAGAGATAGAGGCAAAATAATACATGTACAATGGAGCAGTACACACATCTCCCAAACAAACTCCAAACATTGAAGAAGCAAATAATAAGTCTCGAAGTGACCACAAAATCATGTCAATGCGCAAGGGTTAAAACAGCTAGAAGCAAGATGATTTCAAGATCTACATCAGTGTACAAAGGGTATGATTAAAATTGCAAATAGTTCAGCTCCGCACCAAATAACCATTCGCAAAAGAGGGCAGATATCCAGATAGGCACAGAGCAGATTATCAAGGTGTAATTAGGTATAACCGACCAATTGAGTTTCTAAACCCATGAGAAGCCACCGTGAAGTCTCAAGTTCTCAAATCCAACCCACGTGTAAAGTCTGAACAGTCACAATATGCATCTTCGTCTCAAGTCCAGTGATTAAACATGTACCTCGGTCAAGACATAAACCAAAAGCAGTGAGCATACTAACGGTAGTAAGTAAGCTGAAATCGTAAATAAATAAAAAAAAATCCACACCGAACTCCCAGGGCAGAGAGCAATAGACAACCGATATTAACCCAGATCTGCAACATGTGTCAATGGTCCAAACAAGCCGAAGGTAGAGCAGTCGAGATTTCCTATCAAGAATCACAAGGAAAGGCGCAAACAAAACATAAGAAGACATTAATCTGAAACATATCGAATAAACCAGAGAATTGAAGCTATGAACCCGGGTGATAAGCGCTGGTCGACATTTGAGGTTTGATTTATATAAGATGATGTTAAGCAGAAATTTGAAGGATAAATTCCAGGATATGTAAATCGAATCCATGACAGGAGAGAGAGCACAAGCCAAACAGATTGAAGTATTCAGCCTCGTTACCATTACAGGTAGAAAATAGTCAGGCGTCGAATAGCAGAAGCAAAAGAAAAGTAACCAAAGAAATATTGACAAAGTGGGCTCAGGATTCTCGAGCTAAAACTAAATCCCGGATTCCTGCCATGTCCGTGAACCTCCAAGTTCATACTAGGCTGGATATTTATCCATCGATTTATACAGAAATCAAAACGCAAGCAAAAGAAAGGAGGCACACCGACAGCGGAGAAAACTTAAGTTGAAGAATTCATACTGAAAGAAAGAAATTAAAAAAAACGTCCATCCTTTCGAAAACCCAAACACGAAGCAGAAATGCAAACCCAAAATTGTCATTCTATATTCTCTCGAACCAGAGACTTACGAAACAAGGATTCGTAGCTCTAGTCCTGGAATGTCAACATGCTACAATAAAACTGTCATTCTATATTCTCTCGAACTAGAGACCTACGATACGGGGATTCGTAGTGCTAGTTCCGGAATCTAAACAAAATACAATAGACAAGAAGGGATAGAGGTGAGGAGTCGACTCTTCCTGTATGTCAAACATGAACCACGAATGGCTTGAAATCACATCAAAATTAACCAGGGAAGTCAGGCATCCATTAAAAGTGATAACAATCAAACTCAAATTACACAGAGAAACTCATCTCTGCTCGAATCAGACTATTTCATCCAGATAAACTCTAAATAGCTAGCGGAACAGATAATTGAATCAGGCAAAACAAATATTCAGAGAGAATAGTGAAAGAGGACTCTATAACCATATCTCAGTAATGAATAGATAACCAGTAGACAGAGGGTGGGCAGCGTAGCGGGGGGGTGGATGTTGAACTCGACGACAAAATCGCAAGGCGGAGACGAACGTCGGCGATTCTCGTCGGCGGCGTCAATTCCTCTATGTCGGGAAGGAAGGTGATGATCATAGATATTCAGAGGGAGGAAACCAGTAGTTTTTTTTTAGATCGATAGAAGAAGATGGGCGAAGGCTGGGATAGAGGAATCGGGATTTTGAGTTTTTTTTTTTTGTGGAGAAATAGAGAGAAGGAGTGTGGGTTAGCGGCAGAGAATGACAATGGCGATCGAGGTCCGTTTCAAGTCCGCCAGTTGGGTTGCAAATTACTTCGGTGATGGAAAGACTGAGGCGCGTAGCCGGTGTTCCTAGTTCGCCAGTTTAACGGGGATAGAATGCGGAGCTTGTATCTCCTTGCTCGCAGGCTGGTATTGTAAAATCTTTGCGAATGAGGATGGAATAATGTGAAAAAAGCAGTGAGAGAAGAAGGATCGAGATTAGGGTTTCTTTTTGACTCTGTTTTTGGAGAAGCTGAAGAGTGAAAACTGAGTGAAGAGCTCAGAGATGAAGAAGGTGGTGGGGTCTCGGTTGAATAGAGAATGAGAGCTCAGGAGAAAAAACATGGAAGATCGGAGACTTTGGCTGCCTCTCCGTTTTTTTTACTGTAGCTTATAATGTTGAAGGGTTTTTTCTTATTTGGACTAAACAACAAGAAAAACGGGCCTTACTAGAAAGCTATGGGCCTTATTAAAGACATGAATATGAACAAGTGTCCGGTCCAATACTAGCAGCCAAAGTCAATTCAGGTCTTATAAAAATAAAAGACTCCTTTGCTCTTCCCAGGGTTCGAACCCTGGGCAATTGCCCACCCAAGGAGTACACTACCCAGTCACACTAAGACAGAACTCAGTATACTGATGTCGAAAGTAAAACTAGAGTTCTACTGCAATTTTTTGGAAATTCATTTTCGGAAAAAAAATCGTGTTTTTACGAAATGCTTAAAAGAGATTAAAACAATGGTTTTGTTTTGGCAAGCATGCTAATACGTTTTTGAAAAAGAAAGGCGACGACCCCTCTTATTGTGTTTCTTATTCTGGAATTTGCTTTATGGAGTGAGAATTTTTGGTGTCTACAACCGGCTTGTATGCCAATGTGTTTTTCTGTGTGTTTGCCACCTTGCAAGATAAAGCATGAAATGAGTTTACAGTAATTCATTATTATGGCGTAAACTAATTCCGATTACCGCTTAACCTTAGTTATGTGTTAAATAATAGTTAACCGACCTTAGGTTCACATAAGAGATCGGTATTCGGAATAAACGTCCCAACCCACGGGAACGTTCTAACTACGGCTATCCGTGCATTATAGTATGTTGTGACAATGCGTGATGTATGTGACTTGTTTAATATGTTGTTGATGTTGGATACTGTTATCCGTGTTGTTGAAATGGGATATGATTTCCCTTATGTGTCTAACCGAGTTAGTAACACTATGTGATGTATGTATGTGATAAGTTCCATAAGGGAACCTCTAACTAATAAGTATATGTTATGTATGGAGAGGAATCCGGGTGTCCGGTCGCGCGTATTGTTTGGGAGTTAATATATATATGTGAATTAACTCCCATCCTGTTATGTTAGGGTTGTTTTCCTTCATTGGATTTCGACCTCCCACTAGCTTAGCCAAAGCTTACCTACCCGACCTCCACATCGGGCTAGGAGGGAAATTATGTATAATGTTGGTAGGGTGTCGATGCCTAAGTTCGCTTCGACTCCCTCTTTGTTATGTTACGGTTGTTCTTCCTACTGGAATTACAACCACCCACAAGCTTAACCAAGGCTTACCTACCTCATCACTATTGGAGTTAGGGGGAAATTATGTATGTTGTGTACGGTCCTATATGAGGCCGCCACTCAAGTAAAGAAAACGTATGTATGTTGTGCTCGGGCCTATACTACCCCGGCACATCCTAAATAAAGTTTATGTTCTCTAAGAAGAGTGAGATTAAGTTGTGTATGTTATAAAGTGAAGTGTGTTGTTATGTTGAGTGTGCTAACCTTGTGTCTGTATTCTATTAATGGATATTTGCTTATAAGCATGATATGTGTGTGAGCTTGTGCATGTTTGAAATGAATCAACCGCATGCTAAGACGACAAATAGTTGTGCGTGGCCCGGTAGCATGCGGGCTGCGGGATTACCATACCAGCAAAGGTGCTGACCCCCTTTGGGGGCTCCCATACTTTTCAGGTATAAGGAACTGGAAGCCGTTCGAGAGTAGGACGGGGTAGTTGTTTGTATGTGGTAGTCATGAGAATTGTGGATATATTATAGGTGTAGTAAGACCGAAAATGTATCGGTGTTAGTTGGTAATTACTCGGTACAGCTGTAATGTAAGTGTATAATGACTGTTGGACATGGAACGGGATTTATGTGTAGTCGCTCGGGAATTTAGTCCATCAGACCGGTACGATGTATGTATGTTAGCCTTGTTAGCCACGTGGGTGGCTAACGGCGTGTAACACCAAAGAGTCGAGTTATGTTGTGAGTTGTGATTTCCGCTGCAAAGTATTGTTAAGTGTGTTATTTGTAGTTGGGGTGTTACAAAAAGTGGTATCAGAGCGAAGTATCGCTCTGATGACTGAAATACCGAGCTTAGGAAGTACCGAGTTAAGAGTTCAGTGCCTTGGGTTAAGGGTTGAGTGATAGCGTTAGGAGTACGCTAGTTAGGGAAATACCAATGTGTACTGGATACCTACAGTATCCATCCCGCCCTCCACAAACCCTATATTATAACTCGGGAAAGAACGCCAGAGAGATGAGAGTCATCTCTTACTTGGGAAACCCGATCTGGCAGTTGATATTTACCCCTGTAAGTACGGAGGACCCGTCATACGGTAGATCCTGAAAGGTGTGATCCCGAAGACGGTCTCCATTTTAACAATATTAACCGCTCTTGTTAGCAAAAAGTGAAGAATCTTACACACAAGAGAATGGAATTTCCAGCACCCTGGGTCGACATGCGGAGCAGTCGAGGACAACCAGCTTGCAACGCACCAAGCGTGCAACAGGCAAGGAGCGAGATAATGAAACCCGAGACGAGTGTCTACGGGACTACAGATGTTAACTAATACACCAACGGTATACCGACCGATTAAGGAACCACAATATAGTACGAGGAGGATACGATACTAAGTAAAAAGGGGTCTCCCAAATGGGAAACACCCTAGTTAATGGTTATCATGTGAAGACAGTGAGAAGTCCCAGAAGATTTGCTGTTAAGACTGCAAGATCAAGCAACGGCCAACTAGGCCATTGATGTTAGTGCGGGCGAAAGCAGTACCGAAATCAATGTGTATTGAACCGAAAACCGGTTAGCATGGCGCACTTGCCATGGCAAGTGCTGCTACAACAAGGTTGTGCAGGAGATTTCTTTTTTTTTACAACTACAAGCGCTTAAAGTTAAGTGGCATTATCATAACCGTGGAAGGGCTTAATAGCCTGACCTCTGTACTTGGAAATACACCAGTCAGCAAGAAGCTAGACTTGGATAAGGCAAGAAACACTGTGAAACCACGAAAATTTTTCTTTCAACCTAAATTTATTTTCAAACTCTTTTCAAAATCAAATTTTCCTTCAAACCCATTTTATTTCAATACCAACCTTCTTCTAAACCAAACCAAAAGACCTACACGGGCCTCAGTGCCACATGGTAGGTAAGTATTACCCAGTTACTTTTAAATAACCGGATGGAAACCGGTAAACCCAAGGGTAACAACCCGAGGAAAGGATTGAGTTCATAATAATACAACAGTGGATACACTTCCCTTGATTAAGTTCGGGAAGCATGGAATGCATATTATCACAGGATAATATAAGAGGACTTGACAACAGAATACTTCACCTAGTGTACCAACTGTAATGTGGGACGACCGCACTCCGATAGGAGCTTGTGGGCCTGACAAACCTTCTTATGGGGTAGTCGGGCAAGTAGCAATGTATCAGCAGGGTACCCCACGTATGTATACGAGTGGAGTCTGGCACACGGGAAGTAGTCGACTCCATACTACGGTCCGAAGTAAAAGTCAAGCAAGAGCAATGAAGTACCATCGAATGGTTGAAGTGAAGGAACCCAGTTAAGTTAAGAAGACTAAAGGAATTAGTAAGTTTATTTTAAGGAAATGTTTAAAGGTGAACTAGTGCGAAGTGCACTGGTTAGTAAATAAAGACATATCATATGTCTTAAGGATCTGGATGGATGAACACAATAGCTGGAGTAAGTACCCAGCCTACATATGGTGAGGCAGATGCCTACTATGGATACGTTAATGTGCAAGGATCGGGACGAGACTCCCGAGATGATCACTAGGGATAAGAATCTCACTAAGGAGAATTTTCAACCCAACAAAGAATGCAGGGCGAAGTAGTAAATTAAACATACTAGTAAGTGCAAGCCAGATGTAATGGCAGAACCCAGCGACACCCAGGAGTTATCCTTAAAAGGGTATTTGGGTCAACATTGGTTGAACGACTAACGTGACAGAAACGCAAGGGTCGAAACTAACACCCAGTTTAAGCGTAAGGCGTCAGGAGGAAGTCTGACATCCTTGAAGGGGCATCCCATGAAAGGAACCGTGTAATATAGTACGGGGAAGTAAGTGTGTGTGAACAGCCTACAATGAGCAGAGCTCGAGGCAATAGGGCTTATAACCCACAAGTAAAATGTGTTAAGGAAATTTTATTGATTATGGAAGTTTATGTCATATAAGTAGGTAAGCGGGTAACGAACCACTGATTAAAGTGTGGGGATACCTCTTGATATGGGAGACCGCAACAGCGGTAGTTATGTGAACTAAGTTCAGGGAATGTGTTAAGGGTTGACTATGTTGCTATTACCCAAGAATGATGTGAGTAGGAATAATACGAAAGGAAGTGTTTGCACCAGTTGTGGAGATCGGATGAGTAAAAAGTCAAATAGCAACCACCATAGGTGTGGGATGCTAAATGTGTAATGAACAACGCTCAAGGAGCATAAAGACTCGTAGAATAGCGTATTCAACAACCAGCCAAATAAATGGCGAAACACAGTGTAACGGCGGAAGCCAATATAATAGTGGATGCAGTGTAAGTTAATGTTATACAATGAGTAAGAGCACGGTGCGCAGTAAGCGACCGTTGCATAAGTGTTGTTAAATAATAATGTGGCAATAAGACCAGTTATGAGTGAAACTCAATGGACATACAAGTAAATGATGATACACAGACTGAGCAATAAGCCAGTAGTTGATGCTATGTGATAAGGAACACAGTATGAATTCCTATTGCTACCCCATAAGAGGTTTACTGTCAAGAGTTTACGCCTCTGCACTCTGTATGACTGAGTGTTTTGGTATTGCGCTTGTGCGGTAATGATCAAGTGAGATAGCTAGGAAGTTTGGGAAATGTTAAATGTGATAGAAGGACAAGACTTATGATGTGATAAAACCGATGCATAAAATAAGCACGGTAGTACCAATCAAAGGGTACTTGGTTGACATAAGTGACTACAGTAGCACGATTGTTGAATATCGGTATGGAACATACCTCAAGTGTTGTAAATAACCGACAGAGTACTACACAAAAGGTAGTAGCTCAAACTTAACCGACAGTAAGTCGGAAGAAACCAAGTAAATCATTGTAGAATACAATAGACTATCGTGGAAATGAATAGAAAGGTTGTAACTCACCGAATTCGCTCACGGTAAGAAATACCACGCGTCGGTTGAGAAACCGTTATTACCAAGATAAAGGTGATAATCAGGGATGTATAATACAGTAAGGATGATGTATGGAGCAAACTAAGCTCTAAATTATCAAGAGTTGCGCAGCAGAAACTGTTGAACCAGTGAGTCAAACGATGAATGTGAATAGTGAACATGAGTGAATGGCAAACTAATGATGCCTAAAAGCCTCACAGGCCAGGATCGAAACCAGTTAAGAGTTAAAATAAACTCTAATGAGAATTCTTGGTTAGGGACTAAACCGCCAATATGGCTAAGATCCTCAAACCAGAACACATTGTGTAATAAACCGCGTGGAGATAAACACTTCACGACGGTAGAATGTTCTAAACCAGTGATTAACTGATTGATTACGTGGGCGTAATCCCTTTTAAGGGGGGTAGAGCGCAGAACCACTTAGTGTCTTTTACCGTACAAGTGTACGTGAACTATGATGTGCATAGCACAAAATGATTTGTTTTGATGAATGGTGTGTGTGTTACATAAACATACACATTCATCCATGGTTAATTGTGGTAATTACGCACGGAAGATGCGAATACCCTTGTGATAAGTGTGTTTATTGTGTTAACGGATGTGTGTGGAAGTATAAGTATAAGGGAGTAGAAAAAACTCCCGGGGAACTATAACCCCGACAGCATATGTTCATATGACACCAAATGTAATATTGTGTATCATATTTTGATAAAATTATATATATGGATATATGTATATATACAGTATTGTGATTTATGAAGAAGGTATGACACCAACGTAGAACCTAGTGAGAATTAAATTCCCTAGGTAACTTGATTTAAAATAAATCTGGAAGGTGATTGATGGACATAGTTCCACCCTTGGAGATGTAATGATTATGACTAGATGGATTAGAAGATAGAAAATGGTACATGCTTGAATTAGTTGTTGTTTGAAAATGAAGTGGGAGGTGAAACTTGATTATCATGAGATCAAGGGAAGCCGAACACAAATTGGGGTGGAAAGATAGTTCAACTCTGATGCTGATCACATTAGGGTTGGATGATTCTTGAAACTCCCTATAAGTGGTCACAAATAATCACATCAAGAATAAGATGCAGTTAACAATAATTGGACTTGGAGTTGCATGGAGCTTTCAAAAGAATTTTAAATTGGGTTTCAAATTTACAATTGGTATTTTCTAGACTTCAATAAATATTTTAAGATTCTTAGGTGGTATTTTCAAGGGAAGGACTACCTTTATGTGACCTCGTAGAGGATTTTCAACTTGTATCCTTCCAATAAAGGATTTCATTATACTTAACCTCATAGAGGGTACTTTCCTACTACTTGCTCACGAGCTGAGGACGTACGAGCCTTTGTCTTCGGACCGGTGACATGAGAAGTATATTTTAAAGATGTATGCAATTGTTTTGATCTCCCAAAGGAACGGGGACCAGAGTGTCCATCGCGACCGGTTCTGCGGGATCACAGTGTATATGTACTCAACATGGGTCTCGAACCCATGAAGAGATGGAAAAGGAATTTCTGGTTGATATACATGCTACGACATGTTGTGTGGTATGTGTAACAATGATTATTTTGGACCTTGAGTCCTAATGTGATTGAATTCCGGAAGTGTTATGTTATCAAGACCTATGTGTCTAAAGGTTGTTATGTTACCCAGACCAAGAGTCAAAGGGTTGTTATGTATGTGTAAATGTTGTTAAGGTAGCCGGATCAGCAAGTCCGAGATTACTATGTAAGTATGTTATATATATATGGATGTGGATGTGTTACCCGGACCATCAAGTCCGAGGTTGTGATGTAAAACATGTTTGTTATGGAAGTTTATGTTATAAGTAATCCCCGTATTCTAACCAAGGATGCGTGGGAAGTGTGAACTTCGAGGACGAAGTTCTTTTAAGGGGGGTAGATTGAAATACCCCAAACCTTAATATGTTAATTAACTATGTAATTATAATTTTCTAAGGCTAATTAAGTCCTTAAGATTATTGGTGAAGAAATAAAAACCAAAAAGAATAAGAAAATGCGTAAAAGTCACAAAACGTGAAACCGCGTATTTAATTATTTTAGGAGGTACATAACCTTCGTTAAAGTGATAAATGTATTTTCATACCTTAATTGCACATTAATAACATGTGGGAAAATTCCGGAAGAAAAGGGATTCAAACCATGCGTAAAAACGCTAACGGAGTCCTAAAACGCGTTTTTCGAGAAAACCCGAAAACGTGACTTTAAACAGTTTAAATGACCCCGTAAAAATAATAATTGATTATGTAACTATAATTAAACATTAATGGGAGATTAGTAACCATTAAAATTAAAGGAATGAGAAAGTTCCGGAAAACGGTCCCGGTTAGTGAATAGTGCTAAACCGGGTAAATAAACGAGCGTTTCCTGTTAAAAACAAAAAACGCTCCAGCGTGTTTATTTTAGTGGGCCGTTTTATTAATGTAAACAGCCCACCCACACATGACTAGTTAGCTAATTAATTAAGTCAAGAGAGAGAGCCAAAATAACAAAGGGCACAAATACCCCTCACCCATCTCTCTCCTCCTTTATTTTCTTTTTCCCTCTCTCTCTTCCTCTCTTTTCTCTCCCAGCCGATTCCTTTCCTCCCTCTCTGCCGATGGAGTTCTCCTCCACAAGCCAACAATGGCTTCCTCCATTTCCCTCCATGTTCAAGCTCCATTTGAGCTCCAAATCAAAAACAAATTACATATTCTTCTTCCTCTCATCATCCTCTATCATCCTCTCTTTTCAAAATTCCAAAAGGATGAAGTTGACCTCCATGGGTTTTCCCCATTTGAAGAGAAAATGGCACCAAAGAGAAGCTTGGAGTCTCCTCTTTCTTCTAAGGTAAAAATTTCCACGAGAGAGTCATTTTTCCTTCATCTCTTGGTGTAATCAATTTTTCACCATTTTTGATACCTTGTTTTCTCCTTGTTCTTGAGCTCCAAATTGACCCTTCAATGGTGGAGTAGTTTCCTTCTTGATTCAAGGGTGAGAATCCCTCTTAAAAGCTTCCAAAAAGGTAAACCCTAACTTGTGTTCTAGCCCCTTCTATCGAATTGAAATTCCAAGGGTTTAGATATTTAATTAATATGTTTTGTGTTCTTGGATGTTGGGATGGAGTTTGGAAACTCCATACCCTCTTAACCAATTTTGGAGAAGATGAGGAGCAAGAGGAGAATTGAGGAAGCATGTGAAATTAAGGTAAGAAAAACTACCTTAAACCTTGTTGCAATTGTTTTAAGTGTTTGGGATGGGTAAACAATTTAAATGAACCCAAATTGTGAGTTGAAATCTATGTTGTAATGTGTTTGGTTGATGTTAGAAGAGGTTGTGAATTAATGTTGAGCTGAGGGCCTTAAGAGCCAATTGTTTTGAGTTTGTGATTGATGTTGTGGTTATGGAGTTTATGGTGATAAGTTGTTGTTGATGGAATTTAAGGAATTGTTATGTGCTGTTTAGGAATGAAAAGGATGATAATTGATGAGATGGATGTATAAGGTGTATGGGGAGGTTATGGCAAAATTTGGATGGAAAATGAGAGTTTGATGATGGTTTGATGGATGAGAGAATTTAGGTATTGAAAGGGGATGTTTAATGTTGAGTAGTGTGGATTGTTGGCTTTGTAATGGTGGATAAATAATGGAGTTAGGTTAGTGCAAAAATCATGGCATAATGGTGCTAGATGACTTGGGATGTCAAGGAGGGAGTATGGATTTTTGGAAGTGCAATTCTGGGTGAATTTGCCTCTGTTGGCTGAATTTTTGGGTACGTCCGAACTTCCGTCCGGACTTGGAAGTTCGGACATGCCCCGTCGTTTTCTAAATTTTTCGAAATTTCAGTGGTGTCCGAACTTCCATCCGAACTTGGAAGTTCGGACACTCGAAAATTTTCCCAGGCTATTTTGCTTCGACTTGTGTCCGACCTTCGATGTCCGGACACAAGTTCGGACGCCTGTAAGTTTTCCTCAGTTTTGGCCTCGACTTGTGTCCGAACTTCGAAGCTCGGACACAAGTTCGGACAGTTGGAATTTTCTTTGGATTTTTGCCTCGGCTTGTGTCCGAACTTCAAAGCTCGGACACAAGTTCGGACATTCGCTAGTTTCACCCATTTGAGTCTCGACTTGCGTCCGAACTTCGGAAGCTCGGACACAAGTTCGGACATAGTGTAATTTTGAGCAAAAATTTTGTTAAAGGGTAGGAAATGATATCCAACGATGGGGATTAATATGTGATGATGTTATAAGGTTGTTAAGGATAGATAAAGTGAGTTATAATGGTAATTGAGTGGTGAAAAGTTGTAATAAAAATGTAAAGTTATAAAACTACCGAACGGGGTTAATCATGGGCGCATTAGTCGTTAAATAATTATATTACCCCGATGTTAATGAAGATAGTTATAATGTTACCAGTTGTTCAAAAACTTTCAAGGAACATGTGATGGCACACTAGAGTGCACCTTCGGTGACAGGTATGGTTTTCTTGCAACCTGTGTCCTACCGGATTACACCGACTTGTATGCCAATGTGTTTTTCTGTGTGTTTGCCACCTTGCAAGATAAAGCATGAAATGAGTTTACAGTAATTCATTATTATGGCGTAAACTAATTCGATACCGATTAACCTTAGTTATGTGTTAAATAATAGTAAACCGACCTTAGGTTCACATAAGAGATCGGTATTCGGAATAAACGTCCCAACCCACGGAAACGTTCTAACTACGGCTATCCGTGCGTTATTGTATGTTGTGACAATGCGTGATGTATGTGACTTGTTTAATATGTTGTTGATGTTGGATACTGTTATCCGTGTTGTTGAAATGGGATATGATTTCCCTTATGTGTCTAACCGAGTTAGTAACACTATGTGATGTATGTATGTGATATGTTCCATAAGGGAACCTCTAACTAATAAGTATATGTTATGTATGGAGAGGAATCCGGGTGTCCCGGTCGCGCGTATTGTTTGGGAGTTAATATATATATGTGAATTAACTCCCATCCTGTTATGTTAGGGTTGTTTTCCTTCATTGGATTTCGACCTCCCACTAGCTTAGCCAAAGCTTACCTACCCGACCTCCACATCGGGCTAGGAGGGAAATTATGTATAATGTTGGTAGGGTGTCGATGCCTAAGTTCGCTTCGACTCCCTCTTTGTTATGTTACGGTTGTTCTTCCTACTGGAATTACAACCACCCCCAAGCTTAACCAAGGCTTACCTACCTCGTCACTATTGGAGTTAGGGGGAAATTATGTATGTTGTGTACGGTCCTATATGAGGCCGCCACTCAAGTAAACAAAATGTATGTATGTTGTGCTCGGGCCTATACTACCCCGGCACATCCTAAATAAAGTTTATGTTCTCTAAGAAGAGTGAGATTAAGTTGTGTATGTTATAAAGTGAAGTGTGTTGTTATGTTGAGTGTGCTAACCTTGTGTCTGTATTCTATTAATGGATGTTTGCTTATAAGCATGATATGTGTGTGAGCTTGTGCATGTTTGAAATGAATCAACCGCATGCTAAGACGACAAATAGTTGTGCGTGGCCCGGTAGCATGCGGGCTACGGGATTACCATACCAGCAAAGGTGCTGACCCCCTTTGGGGGCTCCCATACTTTTCAGGTACAAGGAACTGGAAGCCGTTCGAGAGTAGGACGGGGTAGTTGTTTGTATGTGGTAGTCATGAGAATTGTGGATACATTATAGGTGTAGTAAGACCGAAAATGTATCGGCGTTAGTTGGTAATTACTCGGTACAGCTGTAATGTAAGTGTATAATGACTGTTGGACATGGAACGGGATTTATGTGTAGTCGCTCGGGAATTTAGTCCATCAGACCGGTACGATGTATGTATGTTAGCCTTGTTAGCCACGTGGGTGGCTAACGGCGTGTAACACCAAAGAGTCGAGTTATGTTGTGAGTTGTGATTTCCGCTGCAAAGTATTGTTAAGTGTGTTATTTGTAGTTGGGGTGTTACAGTCTCATAGGTCAGTCAGTAACAGTATCGGAGTATGAGAAATCGTACCTCGTATGTGAAGAACAATAATTAACTCGAATGAGTGATCCCTCAATAGTAACCTATAATTAAGGTGTTCTAAGCGTCGATTAGTTAAGAGACTTATAAACTAATCATCCTCTATTCCTACTGATTTATAGTTCCAGGTTTACCATTACTCTCTCACAAAGGTTTGGGCTTGATTTTGCTAATTAAATCCTTTGTTAGGCCCATCTCGTTTAATTTGGAATGATTTAGGATTTATCCCTGAGAGTGGCCCAAACTCTCTTTGAATTGTTTAAGTGGGCTTTTGGAGTTCATAAACTTGGGCTCAGTAGGTTAACCCAAGACCGTGCTACGTTTATTTTGTGTAATTACACCCTTAAGTTATCAATGACTATTACTACACACCGATTAAAATCCTAAAGTTTAATATATATATTCTTCTTATTATATCTCTCACAAGGAATGTTATTTCCTTAATCTATTTTTAATGTTTTTATATGTATATATATATTTATATATATCTTTGTGTATTAAGGTTTATCCAGACATCTTAAAGAAATTTTTATTGTATTTAATCATGTTTAATAACTTTTAGGCATATCCACAACCGATATATGGTTTATAAAATAAAGTGTTTTCCTTTATTTATTTAATATATATACGTATGTACTGTATTAGAATTTATTTAAGACATCCCCTATGTAGCTTATTGTATTTAAATTATCTTTATTACTTCAACATTTATCTGCATTCCATGTATGTTTTATAAAGTATTTCTTTTACTACATCTTAGGAAATTAGCTTCTATAGTATTAAGTTAATATAAGTGTTGATTTATTTAGCTCCCTGTTTTACACTAAGTTACTATTTTATTCCCTATTTATATATGATTAAATATATATATTTTTCCATAGTTTTAATTAAGAATGTTAACTTCCAAATTATATAACAATAAAAATGTAGATTAGTTTAGTTCCTTAATTTAACATCAGTTTCTATTTTTATTTCTCTCATATAAGTATATATATATATATAATCATATATATGTAAATAATTTTACTTCACTTTAAAGTTAATTCCCAAAATATTTATAAACATACTGTTACTAAATGTTAGTTTATATTTTTCATTATTTCCAAACCTAAAAAGTTTATTATTAAACTATACTTTAATTTCTGTTACATTAAAAACCTTATATTATAAGATAACTTATGAAAACCTTATAAATACAATTTTTAAACCCATTTACCATTGTCCGAAAATTCCCAAATTTAATATATAGTAACTATAACATTTTATGCATATTATAAAATTTTTATTTCATAAAAATATCTTTTTAAATTATCCAAATAATTCCATAATACTCATAAATTGCAAAAATTATAACTTACGTTTAAAAACTCAAAACCCATATTAATTTATATCAAAATAAACTAGATTTTATAAGGAATCTATGGTTAAAATTTCAAGTCAAAATACATTTGGGAAGGCCATTAAATAAATTCAACAAGTTAGGGTTTAATTCTGGAAATATTATAATTCATAACCAACTTAAACTCCCCAGATCTAATCTCGGCCGTCCGCTTCTAAACCCTACGATCGGACGGCCACTGAACCTCGAGTTCATCCCCAACCTCCAGCGATTACCCGAGTACTAAATCACCAATTCCTCAAAATCTACAGAACCAAATTCGATTATTTTTGTTTCTATGGATTCGAAATTCAATTCCGGTTCTAATGATACCAAATTCGCTAGCTAACATGCGGAATTCACTCTAATTTTCATTATATAGCAAGAAATCTGACCCGAAAGTTACGAGTTTACCTTACGTTGTTCCTATGATTTATGTAATGTCAGATCACGAACTTTAAGCACCTCGTTCTTCCAAACGGTTGGGAATTAGCCTTGGGTGTAAACATGAAAGTTATAGAGGGTTTAGAGATCTACACAACAAGCTAAAGAACTCGAATTTTGGATGAGAACCGAAGAAGTTATGATCAAACAAAGTTTACCTGAATTCGGTGAAAACTGGGAATCTGGGTTACGACTTCGCAAGGAGGCGACTTTGGATTGATTTTCCGGTGGATTTAGGAAGATGTAGGTTAAGTGTGAGCTAGGGTTGCAAAGAGGAGATTAAGGAGAGGAAATGAAAAAAACGGCGTTGCAAAATTCGTAAAGATGAGTGAGATATGAGTGTCTAAAGTTAGGGCAAAAACGCTGATGGCAGTTAGGATTCTGGCCGATTTTCGTGCTAAGTACAGGTGACCCGTGTGAGCTTGACACGTGGCAATTTTCAAAATTTTGGCTCTAATCTTCATTCTATCATAACTTTGGCTAGGATGATCCGTTTTTGACGTTCTTTTTTCTCGATCTTCATGGTTTTCCATAACCTATTTATTGGTATAGGTTTCATGGGCTGGTTTGACCATTCTCAAAAAGTCAACCCTAGCAAGGCTTGAGATGTTTTAGGGTTTCTAGGATTTTATATTGACTTTTATGCTTCAAATCATTGTTCCAACTCTTTCTAAAATCTTTATAATATACTTAGAGTGTTTAGAAATTTTTCCAAGATTTATTGACTTATAAATCTTATTATTAAATTCATAATACTATATAACAATATAGTAATCCAATATTTAATAGTATTCTTTAGGATTAAATGGAAAAAATCCAGTGATTTAATTTTCATAATTCCATATAAGGATATAATGATTTATTATTCACAATTCCATACTATAATATACTAATTAATTGTATTATTTACGGTTTTAATAAAAGAAATCCCCTAAATTAATTTAAATTAATTTAGGGGTATTTCACCGAGTGTCGACAACATAGTTATTACATTAAACATACAATCTGAATAAGTACACCCCAGGTTTAATTCTACATGGTAACAACCCATACATCTAAGAACACCCTACTTAAAGGTCTTGCCCAGTTAGACTACCCCCATGGTAGTCATCCCACCTACGCTCCGTCACGTTCCAGATGTCCACCTGCAAAAATTAAAGGACTCAACAAAACTATGCTGAGTATAAATATGTGTAGCCCGTATGTTACCGGGCTACACGACTACTTGGTCGAATAATTATTAAGTCCAATTTACATGCTACAATAAAGCAGTAACACACAACATGTGATATCAATATAACACTCACAATATGCTGAGCACAGAGATAGCCACAAGCACGTCAAACACATATACATATAGAGCGTGCGAGAGAATATAAGCGATGATGATCCTCACAGTGGGACCATTCGAGCGTTGTGTGTTTTCACTTCTTTCCCTTGTTTCCATAATGTGTATTTTCATTCTCTTCCCTTGTTTCCATAATGTGTATTTTCATTTTTCTTCCTTGTTTCCATAATGTGTATTTTCATTTTCTTTCCTTGCACCCGGTCTAGGGATATAGTTTAGTTCCCGTGACCTCATCATGTAGGTGCCCATTTGTCCCTTATCTCTTTAAGGATTATTTGTGAGTTCTCTTATCACCGCACGTTGGAGGACGTCTCCTCCGTAGCTAATCCCCCATTCCCGACGTCGTGTGCCGAGAAAGCGGAGTCGGCTCTAGACTCCAGGATATGCTCCACCAATTGCCAATCCCCTATTCCCGACGCCAAGGGTTGAGAAAGCGGAGTCACCTCTAGACTCCAGGATGTGCTCCACCATCGATGGTCGAAGGATCTGATGTAGATACCAACTCCCGAGTATTCCATACCGCGCGGCCCAAGATGTTGTCTTCCCGGGTTATTCTCATGTTTCACCAGTTGATATTTGCTCTTCATTATCATTAATGGATAGAGACAATAGTGGGTGTCATGGTACGTCCTCTATGGTTAGAGAGGAGTTTCCCTTTTATAGAGTTTTCTTTGTTTTCATGGTTCGTTGTGTTTCATCTCAAGTTCCATAAACGAGAAGGGACTAAACTACTGTGTGCGCACAAATAATAGGCAACAATAATATAGCAATCATATAAGCAAGATAGGCAAGCAATCCAATTTCATGCTTTAATCTTATGGTCATTTTCACACAAGCCACACAACAAACAAGCCTTGCACTGGTAGAAAAAACATCTGGGGCATCTGTTGTTTAACACTTTAGGCATCTATTTCAGCAGATGCTTTAGTCTCTCATGCTATAGTTTGAAAGTCTTAGGCATCTGTTATAAAAGATGTCTAAAGTTAGGATAATGTATCGTTGTTCAGATAACTGATGTTATAACTAGCTTCATAACTAATAAAGTGAGGTTTACAACATCTGTTTGGCGAAAAATCAGATGTCTAAAGACTAATCTATAACATCGGTTTTCAAAACAACGGATGTTTAAACCCGATGCCTTTTACCATTTGTAGCATCTGTTCTATTGTATAACAGATGCCCAAAATGACAATATTTTTAAAAGAGATCGTAATCTTGTACCAAAGACATACACACACACAATTCTGTTTACAAGACTTGCAACAGTACACTCAAAATTCAGGTCACTACTAGTCTCCATTCATATAACTCAAAAGTCAAATTTAGAGTCATAACCCACTGAACCACAACATTTACAAGCACCACACATGAGCATATGAATTTTAACCATAGTATGACTTTAAGTGAGTCAAAACTATACTAGTTGGACATTAACACAAGTTACACCAAGTCACAAACAATTTCACTGTATGCATGTTAATGCCCCCACATCTTCACTTCTAACACTTTTTGAAGCTACATGACTGACAAAGGTACTTGACAAATTCTTCGACTGCATAGTTAATTGCATCGGCAGTGTGATAAGTATTTCTGAAAGCCTGTAGATAGTAAGAAAAAAATGAAATATATAGTAAACTACTCATAACAAACAACTTCAGGAAATTGTAAGTGAAACATACACAACAAAAACTAAATTGTAGTACATCTTCCAAACTTTTAGAGTCATGATATTTGGTTATTGTCATACATGTACCGCATTACATAATGACCACAATCGGTTCCCTCTGGCTGTCTCAGACACTAAAGTGAATAAAAATAATTAGCTAAGTCAATGTAAACACACAACTAAAAGTTTAATTATAAGGTGTATCACTTACATATATAGTCTTCACAGTCATAGCACTCTTTTTTCTATCTACTAACATCATATATATTATTCTGATTGAAGTCAATTATAGTCTCATACAAAAAAAAGGTTATGTAATGAAATAAGTAAAATGTTGCACGACTATAGTAGGAAACTTAGCCCTGAATATCATTTTTGATTTCATACAAGTTTCTTTTATTGCCTAGCGGGTCAAACACCAACAATTTTGCACGACTAGGACACATCACTAACAACCTCCAATACTCGCTTAAAAATTATCAATTATAAAGTAAATATGTTTCAATAATTGTTAAACATTAAGTTTATGTGATGATAGCTTATGCGGGCAAAAAAATTGTAAAAAAAAATCAAGAAGTAGCTAGCATTAAAAGTTTACACTTAACATTTGATGAATTCTAGTGATCGCTGTCTCCCACGGTTTTACAATGTGTGAGCTAAAAATTTATTATTATGTAGCTTTCCCCATTCATATACACAAGAACACAAAGGTTTCAGGATTCAATATTGCTAAATTTCTAACTGTAACTAGTTTGTGCACTTGTGTTTCTTTCAAAAATCTGAACGAGGCACCTAATTACAACCCAGTAATGGCAGCCAAAAATAATTGTTAGAACAAGCAAGTAGAAGAACAACAGAGTTGGTGTGCTTAAATTCCAAATTTTATAAAGAAAAACATTCCTTTAGCTTGAGTTAAATTGTGAGAATTTTGCTATGGTGAAAAAATATGAACATAACAATCTTGTATGCGCTACAGCATTCCCATTAGAAATGAATAAATGTCAATGGTCTACTGCTCCTCTACTACAACACCAACATTTTTTAAACTGCTACAACATGCTAAGAATCAGCTCTGCTCCTAAGTTAATTAACTACAAGCTTTACAGCAGCAACAACATTCTATAAACTGCAACATGCTAAAAATCAGCTCTTCTCATATCATTATATTGAAGCTCCACTACAGCAACAACATTGTTTACACTTCTACAACGTGCTAAATATCAGCTCCCATGCTACACTTTTCAAATGCCTACTATATGCTAAAAAGTGGATTATAATGTGGTGAAACAATGAAAAGAAAGTTGATCAAAAAGCTAATTACAACAATGACATGGATTAGCTATGCTCCTACTTCAACAATTTAATTTGCTATTGTATGCTAAAGAGTGGATAATAATGTCCTGAAACAATGAAAAGAAAGTTGAGGGTTGGTTGAGTGCATCATTTTCCTTGCGGTGATCTTACAAAACTGACTATAGTTCATTAATTTTTCCAAAACAGATTATAACTATTACAATTCTCTACAACCTAAACACAAAATTAGTAGTATATTGTAGCTTTCCCGTCCGTATACACATAAAGATTGAGTTTCAGGATTTAGTCTTCCTCAATTGCAAACTGTTACGAATCTGTGAAGCCTATTTTTCTTTCAAATATATGAACCAGACAGCTAATTCTAATGGTAGCCAAAACTAATTGTCAATACAAACAAGTATAAGAACAACATAGTTGGAATGCTTAAATTCCATTTTTTTTCAAGAAAAACGACCCTTAAGCTTGAGTAAAATTATGAAATGCTTTTTCTATTGTGAAAAACTTTGAGAACAGTTTTGGGTGCACTATAGCATTCCCATCAAAATTGAACCCTGTTTCTTGGCAGGCTATAAACAACAAGAATAACTACTTATCATTATTGGTCTAGATAGTTTGGTGTTCAATGTGCTGGGTATAAGAATGAAAGGAATTGACAAAGGGTTGCTCATTCAAACAAATTTTCAGTGCAGGCTGGAGTTTAGGCTTTCCAAGTTCTGTTGTTTTCTTACTGTTTATCAAATTCAATTATAATCGGTAGATTCTCCAACAGATTTAGAATTACCAAACAGTGATAACGTAGACTAGAGTTTAGGCTTACCTCTAGATAGCTGTGACGATACACCAAATTGATGTAGAGAGCAGCGGTGACGCAATTAGACGACTAATTGGTGCCGGCGATGATGATCTAAATAGGTGACAACAAGTTTGAACGCCGCCTCCAAATTTAACCAAATAAATTCCTAAAAATTCCTAATAACCCAAGGTTTGATCTAAACTCCATTTGGTACCCATTAATTTCGGAAATCACTACTTCACCCCAATATTTATAAATCTTTTACAATTTCATACTTAACTTATTATAAGTTAGTATTTGATTCCATAAATTCCCAAACTTGGTCAAAGTCTCCTATATAGTCCACTTTGACTCCTAAATTCTGTTTGAAACCCAAACTTTCGGTAATTACTATATATACCCCAAACTTTCCTATTTTTACAAATTTGTAATAAAACTTTATAAAGTGTTATAATTTTTATTTAAATTCATTTTAAACACCAAACTTCAACCTAATACAGCCCACAGCCTTATATTTTTTGTAACTCGGCTGGGTTTTGCAGTTAGTATTCTAGTTTTTGCAGTCATTTTAATAAAATTGTAGTCATTTTTTTAAAATTTGCAGTCATCAAATACAGTTAATATTCTAGAATACGCAGTCGCCAAAAAAAAGACAAAAAAAATGACTATATATCCCAACTCTCAATCTCTCTCCTCTCATTTCTATTTCGCGCAAAAAAAATCAGATTCCAAAACCTCTCTAACCTCTCGTTCGCCCAACTTCCGTTTGAAGCACTTAAGGTAACTGTTTACCCTCCTATTTCATTGTATTATGCTATTGTATGATTAGGTATAGTTTTGAAGATGATTTAGATCAAATTTAACTCAAATCAAGCTTAAAATAAAAAAAAGAAAAAAAACGTTATTTTCAGTCCGTAAAACGGACCAGTTTGTTACGGTCCGTTTTAAACAGTCCGTAACGGACCGTTTAAAACGGACCGTAACAAACTGGTCCGTTTTATGGACTGAAGCATTTAGTCCGTTTTACGGACTTCTTAAAAGTGGTCTGAAAAACGGACTCCTACGAATCGTCCATTTTACGGACTATTCTTTTCCGTCCGTTTCGGACCGTTGACCTAATAGTCCGTTACGGACTATATTCTTGGGGTCCGTTACGGACGTAATGAACATAGGTCCGTTACGGACTGTATTTTTTTTTTGGTTACTGACTCTAGTTGTTTTACAGATGAATCGCAAGGACAAACAAAAAGCGACAGTAGATTGTTCCTCTAGCGTTCCTAAGAGGAAGAAGGTCACACGATCTGCTCGGGAGCAAATGGAAATGGAGAGGCGGTCCAAGCGTGTTGCAGACCGACCATCGGTATCACAGTCACTTGCTGCCTCATCTCCCCATCCTCCTGTTGTTGGCACTTCTGGTCTATTCCCTGCTGATCAGCAGCCATCGTCACCGAGGAGGCGATTCACATCTGATCATGACGATAGCGATGATTCTAACGATGACGATGATGATGATGATGTGGACCAGCAGACGGCCGGACATCAGTTAGCCCTTGCTACCGGTGGGGGTGCGACATCAGCTGGGGGTCAGATACCCACCAATTGGTTCATCACTCCGGAGTCCGTTCCGATTCCTGGTGGTCCTTCTGATGCTAGTCTGCTACACAGATTTTGGTGGACATATGGCGTTGGATGTGTGGCGAGGAGTGGTATGTATCTCTAACATTTGTTTTAAATATTTTTTTTATGTTAACTATAGTTTGTGGACTTATAAAATCGATATATCTCTAGGAGCGTGGTTGTTTGTCATTTATCACTAGAGGCCCTTTACTAGAGAAGTGGCATATTGACCTCTTTAACCATGAGAGGGCTAAGGATGTAGTGAGAGATAGTGGGCTAGCACATCTTCACGACTGCTCCCATGGATATTTTGATATGGCGCTGATATCTGCTTTCGTGGAGAGGTGGCAGCCGGGCACCAACACCTTCCACCTACCTTTTGGTGAGATGACGATCACTTTACATGACGTCTATCACATCATGGGCCTTTCGATTCAAGGGAGAGCAGTTGCTTTTGAGACCCCTGAGGAGTTACGTGGAGGTGCAGCGCCACCAGAGCTGACATTGGATTGTGCGCTAGCTGCACTTGCTGAGGTTGTAGGCCTTCCTTCCATCGGTATGGTGAAGGAGCAAGGTGGTATTACAAGGGTGGCGTCCCCTATAGTAAGATTAGGGATTGGTGTGGCCACATAGATGCCACTTACGCTAGCGAGGCTCGTGGCTATCTGTACTACTTGATCGGTTGCACATTGTTCCCCGACAAGGGGAATGATAGGATACGCCCATACACCTGTTGGCCCCTACAGGACATTGACTCCATCTCAGACTATGCGTGGGGTGCTGCTACACTGGCCTACCTCTACAGACACCTTGGTGTATCTTCTCGTGCTGAGGCGAGGACCATCGCTGGGTGACTTACCCTATTGCAGGTATAAATAGTACAATAAATTATCCTGATAATTTTCTTCCTGCATTACAATTGTCAAAAATAGTATTATGATATTTTTAAATGTTACAGTGCTGGATCTATGAGTACTTCCCAGGTATTTGCCGTCATCTGATGGAGAATACCGCCTCACCTGTCCCATCTGCTGCGAGGTTCGTGAAGATTGAGGGTCGACATAGCTCAGACAACAGCAGACTGGTGGAGTACCGGCGACGTTTGGATGCTCTTTCATCTGACCAGGTAGGGTACTCAGTACCATTACTTAAGAATTAAAATTAGTTTATTATTAACTTGTTAGAATTAGTTGACAAATAGAGATAAAATCTAAATGATAAGGTTATGTGGACACCATTCGGAGTGGATGCATGGCGTGTTGAGCAGGGTCGGTCCCGATGGTTTGGGCATCTACACATGATGGATATTGTAGAGCCTTACCATCTGAACCGGTGTCTGAGGCAGTTCGGCTTGGTCCAGGTTATTCCCTCCACTCCCCCTCTATGGCCATATCAGGCTATACGGAAGAGGACCGGCAGAGACTACATTGTTGAGCATGTTGCATCACGAGCACTATGGAGCAGTCAATCTAACATGTATGCCACTGAGTTTCTTAACTCACGACGCGCTTCCGCTGGTGATGATGTGGAGGCAGATTACCTGGAGTGGTACCTTGCTCTGACCCACCCGAGGATCATCCCTTCTGGTGGTGCTGCAACCCCGCCTGCTGATCCTACTGTAAGTTGTTATATTAATTTATTCGTACTTTATAACAATCAATTATTAGAAACTAATCTATATACTTTTCATACTATTACATCAACAGGTGACGCACACTACTATTGCACAGCTGATGGATCCATACTTCCCGGCCCCACACCCAGACGGATGGCTCGCTCAGATGTCGCCTGATGAGTTGTCCCAGTTTCAGCATTCTTTCGATCAGATGTTGGGACAGGTTCAGCACTTCCGGATCACACCGCAGACTGAGAGGCCTGGTACATCCAGCGGGTTGCAAAGTAGGGGGGCTGGTAGAGGGAGAGGTTCTAGAGGGGGTGGCAGATCGGGGGGGGGGGTAACTATGCCACAGCTGTAGAGGGGTCATAGGGGTAGGTAGGCTGGTTGCTATGGAAGGGTTGTTGGATATTTTTAGTTATGCTTTATTGTTGTTGATTTCATGACTATTACTTTGGAGACTATATTGTGAGTTTTATGACTGTTTGTTGGATGTTTGTTAAAAAGACTATCTCAATATGCTTTGGACCGGCTGGGTTTTGCAGTCATTACACCATACACCTATATAACTTTCTACTCTCCCCACATTAGCTTGAATATGAGCTTCAAGATTCGTAGCTCTGTTGAAAGATTTACAAAATGCTAAGGGGAAGGGGGACCTACAAAAGCTTCCCACGTGCCAAGCAAAAGTGGCATGACTCGCTTGCATCTCTCAACAAGACTGTTAAAACTTTACACAAAAGTGTGCTCAGAGTGAGCTTTTACCTATTAAAAGATCAAACTATGTACGTTAATCCAAGGTAGATATAGGAACTCTTGGACCCAAAAGTGTGCTGAAAGTGAGCTTTTTCCTCCTAACTTCGACGTGACTGATACTTCTCCCTCCAGAGTGTGATCCGCTGATGATATGCCTCATCCCAACCTTGAACTGAGGGATCTCTAACTCTCCCCCATGTCAAATAAAGGGGAGGTATGGGTGCATTATCTGCCATATCAACACGTATGAAATGATTACCGACATTGTTGGAGAAATATGTGACTACTTCTCCAACCTAGGCAGTGTACCTAATCGTTTTGCGGAATAGTGGAAAGGTGGGTTGTCGTACTCTTGGGGACCTCGCTGTGGTTTAACTGATAGTGAAATAAATTGACTGAGAATTCTAATTAATAGATTTTATCTTTTTGAGTGAAATGGTTATCAGCTAACTCATAAAACAATAATAAAAACAATTAATTAAAACAGAAAAGAAATAGAAATTATAAATCTTTTTGGTTTTAAAGAAGCATCCCGGGTTGTTCTGCTCACCTATTTTATCTAATCATATTAATATAACTTTCCCTTTTTAGCAATAAACTCAAGAATCTTAATTAGTTTATTGACCGTTCCCTGCCTAATAAACCCTGATTAATTTAAACAACAAGCGCAATTCCTTGTTCAAGTTATTAATAAATTAATCGCATTATTAACAATCCCTATTGGAGATAGATTAACCTATACGGCGAGGACTATCGCTTCTAGTCGTTAACCCATTTGACTTCCTGTGTCTAGAACTTTGTCTCAGCACTGCATTTTAACAAAGAACTACAAATATCACTTTAATAATTGTACAAGAGAATTAAAGCGCATTAAGGACAAGAATCAAAATACTGCTTAGATAAAGTATACTGGAAAGCTTATATAACACAATTAGAATAAGCTCGCTTCCTAACCCGGGAAGCTAGATTTATTAATCACACATAATTAAACAGTAAAACAAACATAAGAAATAAAATAAACAGACAGAACGTAGAAGAACGATGGTACGCGGATACAGATCAGGATACGGACTGGTTTTGTGCAGATCGTCTTCTTCGTTGGCTGTCTGGAAAATAACAGCGTAGGTTTAATGGACTTTGGATGGACGATTGTGGTGAACTGTGGTCTGTCGTGGTTTGAACGGTGGTGTTTGGATTTTGAGGAAGGGAGTAATTATTTTTGAGCAGAAAGCTCGTAGAATTTATAGAAGAAGGAGAAGGAGAGGAAGGAAGGAGAAGGTTGGAGCACGCGTGACCAAGTGGCCAAGTTGAGGGGTAGATGGATTGGGTTTGCAGAAGATTGGGGTTGCAGACGCGTGAGGACTGTCGGTAGGCGCCTGAGAAGTGTCGGTAGGCGCCGCGAAGAAGGAAGAAGAAAGCGCCGCGAAAAACGAAGAAGAAAACTGTTTCGCGTTGATTTTAGTCACGTCCGCCTGCGCGTCCGCCTGGTTTGTGCGCGGACGTCTCTGTCTTGTCCGTGAGGCGGACGCCTGTGTGTTGTCCGCGAGATAAGAAGCGGACGTCTCTATCCTTGTCCGCGCGATATCATGCGGACGTCTCTGTCTTGTCCGCGAGGCGGACGCCTGTGTGTTGTCCGCGCCATATCATGCGGACGTCTCTGTCTTGTCCGCGAGGCGGACGCCTATGTGTTGTCCGCGCCTTAACCAGGCGGACGTGTATGTTGTGGGCGGTTGTCTCACACGGTGGTATAGTCTAATCTTCAATTGGCTCTAGAATCTTCGTTATAAGTCCGTTTGACTAGCCGTTTGTTGCGTTGCAAAGCTCATGGGATTATCTATCCATTAACATGGCTTTTTCCTACATTTAACACATAAAATATATCAGTCCATATCAAGACATAAATCTTTAGGAAAAACATACGATAAGTGAGAAATTATTCTGAAAGTGACAACAAGTATAAGGTAAATTAAACCCTTAAATATCTATGTATTCTCACTTATCAAACTCCCCCACACTTATCTTTTGCTTGTCCTAAGCAAATCTTTCTGACATAATGTTTAAACAAGTTAAACAGACATAATCAAGTAAGGAGAGCACAGAAGAGGTAATTGCCAATCTTTTCAGATTTTTAAAAGGGTACTAACAACATTAATTTTATTAGATATTTTCTCTATTTCTGAGAATAACTCTGAAGTCCTGCAAAAAGAAAGAGAAGCAGTACCATGAAAATTATGCTTTTAACCCTGAGCCAATCCACCATTTTCTTTCACAATTCCTTGAACGACAAGGGGCATAAAGTAAAATCTTATTCCATTATACCTTTCAATGCCACATACTCTTGATCCTTAATGACGTTTTTTTTAGTACCGAATGCACTGATACTTCAATTTTGAAGTTCATTTTTTTTTCACCTCAGACTTTTCTCTCCACCCTTGTATCGGTTTTGGGTCTACTATCCCAGATACCGAGTACCTTAGGTAGCCGGGTGATAAAGCACCCCTAAGAACTTAATAACCGAGTGGACGAGGCCTGTTTAGGATCAGAATATGCCTGTTTGGATCAGAGGAGTACCTTGCCTTGTTCTTTTTCCATCATTTCTTTCCAAATCAAATCCAGGCTCAAAGTCAAAACAAAATTCAAATGATAATTTCCTCAGAATTTTTTAAGTAAGGAGCAGAGTGTTTTTTTTTTGTGTACCCTTTAAACCTGTTAATACCAGCATTACTCCCTCTATGGCTCATTCTTTGATTATTAATCACTTAACAAATTTAAACACAGTGTCGAAAAAGAAAACTTAAGAGCAAGCTTTTGATTATTATCTCTCCCCCACACTTGAACCAAAGCAATGCCCTCATTGCATAGAAAGAATTAAAATAACAGGGCATGCAAATTATCTGGGTAATGATCAAAAAGCATGGTAATAAGAGATATTTAAATTTAAAGAGCAAGGTATGGATAGTGTACTCCCCTGTTTTCATGCAGAAATGTAGAGTAGCTCCCCCACACTTGAGTTCAGGCTGCAGAATGACGGAATATTTATCTGGAAGAAATATTCTAAACAGCCAGAAGAACTCAAGTTAATTTTCCCCGTTCTCTCTTCTTTCCCTTTTTTTTATTTAATAAAAACATATATAGGAATAACGTGGAAAACAAAACATAAAACAAGAATAGTAGGGAAATAATATTTAACCACTGGGTTGCCTCCCAGTAAGCTGCCCGTATTTATAGTCTTTGGCTAGAATCCCACTTCGTTATCCTGGATCAAATATAAAAGTAGACAATAGCTTCGCCAGGAAAACGAAGTTAGCAGAAATTAAAAGCAGACCACCTGGGTCAAAACAGTACGTCACCTCGGCAAATAAAATAGGAAAATAAATACTCCACAAAACCTGGTGTTTGAGGAGGTATTGCCGGTAATGGAATTCCAATAGAAGACCAGGTGGTGATGGTTTTTCTTCCTCAAATTGGAGGATGTAAACATCCTCCTCTTGTTGTTGAGGCTTATGGAGGCAAGGTGAGAGTTGATGAGAGACTGGTGGTAGCGCTTTCTCCTCAGATTCGAGAATATAAATATCCTCTTCCTGTTGATGAGGCTCACACAAAATATCTTCAAATTTTAATTGCTCCTCTTGTGCTGGGGATGGAGATGGAGGAGACTTGTAACTTTCAGACATTTGCTCCAACTCAGCGTTAGAGAAAAATGTCCTGATAAGTCTCTTTATCTCCTCATCAGAACTTGCAGCTTCATTAATATCTGGCTCGAATCGATCTTCACTCATTTGACTCACCACTGGAATTTCGTCTAGAGGCTTGGTCTGACTCGGGAGGAATTCGTCTGGCCCTTGTGTAGATTGCTGTTCATTTTGATTAAAGTAGCAGTATCCCAACTGAGCTTCTTGGTACTGTGTATTAGCCTGGTCGACTTCCCACCAATACGGCTCTCGATTTGACTGTTGAGATGATTGATAATCCTTGACCAACCTTTGATATGAGGACAACTCCTCTTGCATGTGAGTCCATTCCAAATTGATCAACAATCTCACCTCATCGTCGCCGCTCCATAATAAGTAACTATCCTACAAAAACAAAAATAGAAATACCAAGTATAATAGAACTAAAAATAGAAAATAAACATAAAAGCAGAATTAAAAAATAGAAAAACAAATATGATACAAAACAGATATAAAAATAAAAAAAAGTATGTAAAATTACATAAAAAAAAAAAAGAAAATTAAACAGATATAACAGAAAATTTACACAATTAAAATATTAGCAGAATAATAGAAACAAAATATAATAGAAAAAAAATTAAAGAGAAGCAAAATATATCACAAATTTATAAACAGAAAACTCAGAAAATTTAAAAACTACCAATTAACCTTGCCGGAGGTCCCCGGCAACGGCGCCAAAACTTGTTGGAGAAATATGTGACTACTCTCCAACCTAGGCAGTGTACCTAATCGTTTTGCGGAATAGTGGAAAGGTGGGTTGTCGTACTCTTGGGGACCTCGCTGTGGTTTAACTGATAGTGAAATAAATTGACTGAGAATTCTAATTAATAGATTTTATCTTTTTGAGTGAAATGGTTATCAGCTAACTCATAAAACAATAATAAAAACAATTAATTAAAACAGAAAAGAAATAGAAATTATAAATCTTTTTGGTTTTAAAGAAGCATCCCGGGTTGTTCTGCTCACCTATTTTATCTAATCATATTATATAACTTTCCCTTTTTAGCATAAACTCAAGAATCTTAGTTATTGACCGTTCCCTGCCTAATAAACCCTGATTAATTAAACAACAAGCGCAATTCCTTGTTCAAGTTATTAATAAATTAATCGCATTAACAATCCCTATTGGAGATAGATTAACCTATACGGCGAGGACTATCGCTTCTAGTCGTTAACCCATTTGACTTCCTGTGTCTAGAACTTTGTCTCAGCACTGCATTTTAACAAAGAACTACAAATATCACTTTAATAATTGTACAAGAGAATTAAAGCGCATTAAGGACAAGAATCAAAATACTGCTTAGATAAAGTATACTGGAAAGCTTATATAACACAATTATATAAAATAAGCTCGTTTCCTAACCCGGGAAGCTAGATTTATTAATCACACATAATTAAACAGTAAAACAACATAAGAAAAAATAAACAGACAGAACGTAGAAGACGATGGTACGCGGATACAGATCAGGATACGGACTGGTTTTGTGCAGATCGTCTTCTTCGTTGGCTGTCTGGAAAATAACAGCGTAGGTTTAATGGACTTTGGATGGACGATTGTGGTGAACTGTGGTCTGTCGTGGTTTGAACGGTGGTGTTTGGATTTTGAGGAAGGGAGTAATTATTTTGAGCAGAAAGCTCGTAGAATTTATAGAAGAAGGAGAAGGAGAGGAAGGAAGGAGAAGGTTGGAGCACGCGTGACCAAGTGGCCAAGTTGAGGGGTAGATGGATTGGGTTTGCAGAAGATTGGGGTTGCAGACGCGTGAGGACTGTCGGTAGGCGGCTGAGATAAGTGTCGGTAGGCGCCGCGAAGAAGGAAGAAGAAAGCGCCGCGAAAAACGAAGAAGAAAACTGTTTCGCGTTGATTTTAGTCACGTCCGCCTGCGCGTCCGCTTGGTTTGTGCGCGGACGTCTCTGTCTTGTCCGCGAGGCGGACGCCTGTGTGCTGTCCACGATATAAGAAGCGGACGTCTCTGTCCTTGTCCGCGCGATATCATGCGGACGTCTCTGTCTTGTCCGCGAGGCGGACGCCTGTGTGTTGTCCGCGCCATATCATGCGGACGTCTCTGTCTTGTCCGCGAGGCGGACGCCTATGTGTTGTCCGCGCCTTAACCAGGCGGACGTGTATGTTGTGGGCGGTTGTCTCACACGGTGGTATAGTCTAATCTTCAATTGGCTCTAGATTCTTCGTTATAAGTCCGTTTGACTCGCCGTTTGTTGCGTTGCAAAGCTCATGAGATTATCTATCCATTAACATTGCTTTTTCCTACATTTAACACATAAAATATATCAGTCCATATCAAGACATAAATCTTTAGGAAAAACATACGATAAGTGAGAAATATTATTCTGAAAGTGCACAAGTATAAGGTAAATTAAACCCTTAAATATCTATGTATTTCTCACTTATCAGACATGACACATATAAAGCACCTCCGAGCACGCATGACCCCAGCCATTGTTATCTCTGAATGGTAGGCATGTGAAACCAGTACCGGTCCTAGCATCAATGTATACTAGAACAAGATTGTATCTGGTACATATGACTGGAATAATCGTGGTGACAAACCATTTGTTCGCTGGTGCGAACCCATCCCCTGTTCATAAAACCGTGTCTGCCTCTTTCTGCACTTCTGACAGTCCACCCATTCTATCAGCCCACCAAATTTATCTCTCTGGAAGAGTTAGCTCCTCGTATATAGAGGCGCGTACTTCTCTCCATTCATCTTCTGATTGATGCCTCCAATCTGCAATCACTCTGAAACCACAACTGCCGTCACCTTGCACGTTTTTGTACCGTGTAAATTGCTCATGAACGTGGTTACAAAAAGATGGTAAAATGGGAATCCGTCTGTCACACGCCATTGTGCCAAGGCTGACTTCTTAGGTGGAGCTGAATTGTGATCGGCACCGGATTTTCCCTTCTTGACATTTTTCTTCATGCACTCGTGGGTAGCTTTGAACCTAAGAACGATGATGGAAAATATTTTTAAAGAAAACCAGTATAAATAATTATAACTGTGCAAACAATTTTATACGAACGTTAACCTTCGTGTGGATGTACTGTGTCCCCTTGGTCTTCCACGTGGAACTTTAACAGGTGGCTCATCAAGATCGAAAGATGAACCAGGTCTAATCACTGACTGCACAAGCCTAAACAACGCTGAAGAATCAAAGGGTCGTCCAGACGGAGAACTTCATCGTTCAATGCTTTCCACATGTTTGTTCTCTTCATGTTGTGTTAGTGTTTTCCTTCATTGTTTTCCCCACATCCAACTCCAACATCTTCCACAAGTCGTGAATAACGTCTAGTGTAAGTTTGTCTTTTCTTTCAATCAGTTCATAAAGGTAGTGTGCACAAGGAAGCCCATGAGTATAAAGTAATGCACATCCACACTATTGCTCATCTGTCTTGAATTCTTTGCCACTGAAGCTCCTCTTGAAGGATCACCAAACATTTGTGGCTGACTCGCCCACGTATTGTTCGAAATGGACGGTAGTAGTCTTCGTGAGCCATGTTATCTTTAGACATTTCCATATCTGTCAGGAACCTGTTGAATTGACGTTTGAGAAGCCCATCAATCCTGAAGAATATGGTGTGCAACTTCATTTGGGAAGACTGAAGCCAAATCTTGAGTGCTGCGTGTGAGCTCTCAGCTCTGTCACATACTAATGAGCATCTCCATTGTCATTAGAAATGAACAACACATTAAATTGAAAATCAGAATAAGTATGTCACACATACCTATTTGTTGTGCAGTTTCCAAAATGTGATACTTCATTTGTCCAACATTCAATGAACTTTTCTTTGTAAACGAGCCAAAGTGTCATCCAGAATTTTATCCAGTCAAGCTTCCCTTTCTTTTCATAGACGTTCCTCATGTGTGCATACTCCTCCCTGAAATGCACCTCCGTCGTACTCTTGACTACCTTAAACCAATGTTTAGTAGCCTCAGCCACTTCACCTGTCTTGTGGAAGAACATCTTTGCATTCAAATCAACATTGGTGTTAATGTGCCAACGACATAGTAGATGAGGCACATGGGGGAAAACAGAAGGTAGAGCTTTCATAAGACCAAGCTCCCTGTCAGTCACAAACACAGACGGCTCACGTCCTTGAATCAATAACTCCCTCAAGTTTTTCAAAACCCAAGTGTACCCTGCTTCGTCCTCATTACATACAAATGCATATGCAATGTTGAAATTCTTCCCAGCAGAAGTCATTCCTACTATCTCTACAAGCGGCATCTTATATACATTTGTCTTGTATGTAGCATCAATGATGATGACATAAGGGAACACATTGAAAAGCTTCACAGATGTTGGGCTGGCAAACATAACATACTCGGTAACATCCTTATCGTCTGTACAAAATGAAAAAAAAAAGAATTTAATAATAGGAATAGTTTAAAACGTAACAGAACTTAAATGATATGATGGCAGAAACAAACCTCGACGGCCGTCACAAAATACGTGATACTTGTGTTGCTCAAGGTCATCAACAAGCACTTGCATAACTGGTCGTCCCCTCTTATGCTCCTTTGTCAACTTCTTGTCCAAATTGTATATGAAGTTGATACCAATGAATAGATTCGGATTTTGTTCCTTCAGTCGCAACCACTGCTCACGTGGGGGAGTACCTACCATATGAAAATGACGAACCCTTTCAACTCATCATCTGTCAATGGATGTCTACTAAAATGTCCCTCTGGCAGCTTAGGCAAGTAGTGGTTGTGTCGTCCATCCTTCACAACCAATTTCCATCCTTTATGAGTGCACTTGCCGCGTATACGGAATGGACATGAGCACTTCTTCGAGGAGGTACGTCCTCGCTGCACATAATCATCATCAGCTTTAACTCTTCGTGGATGCCAGTACCGCTCACACGTAAGTACTACTAGGTCATCTGTACTTGTCTGGACTATGGTCACCACCATCCACTCACGACCCTTTTGCCGCCCTACAGTGTCCACCCCTTCAATAGCGACTTGCTTAGTAGGAAAAAATTGATTGGTTTGAAATACATGAGTAGTATCGATCCATTCGTCTTCAGGAAGTTCAAAGGGTGAATCATGATGAGCATGGGAGTCATGAGGTGGGACCGAAGCCTGACAAAAAGTAGGAGTAAACATGTATCAACAAAAGAAGTGACAAAATCTGCACATCTGTCCGTTACGGACTGTTTTATTAACGTCTGTTACGGACTTCATTCAAGAGGTCCGTTACGGACGCATCTGAAACGTCCGAATTACGGACACGATAATTTAGTCCGTTACAGAGTGTAATAGGCGACGTCCGTTACGGACGTTATGCAATTTAGTCCGTTACGGACGGTAAAAAACGGACGACGCAAAAAGGACGATATAAAACGGACGACGTTAAACGGACGAAAACGTAAAAAATTGCGACATTTTGATTAAAATTTACCGTTGGATCGTCCGAGAACGCAGTTTCTTCATTATATGGTTCGTTCAGATCGAATTCTTTTTCATTGTTCGATTTCTACTGCCGTTTCCTCTTCTGATTGAGCCTAAATCGTATTTTATCTCCAACCGTTTGTTTTCCTCTCTCTACATTTTCTTTCTTCTCCATTTGGAAGTTTGAGTGCAATAGTTTCATTAACACCTTTGATGCTTATATATAAGTGTATTTTTTTTTATGAGTGCAAATTACAAAAAACTGACTGCATATTTTTTTAAATGACTGCGAAATCTAAAAAATTGACTGCGAAAATTACTGTAAATTCTAAAAAACCGACTGCAAAAACGAACACTCTTTTTGTAATTACCTTTTAACCCTAAACTTAATGCTAAATGCATAAATAAAATTAAATAAGCTCTTAAACTTAAATAAAATGGCCTAATGACATGGCCTTATTACAACCTTGAACTTGAAAAATAAGTTAAACTTTAAATGTCTCAAAAAAATACTTTAAATTCACGGCCTCACCACCAACTTTTCCATATTTACCAATTTTCCACATAATATCTTAATTTGACCATTATGTTAATTAAATCATTTAAATGACTAGCTTATGTTAACTAAGTCATTTCTGGTCACACTTAGGTGTAATTTAACCAGTCCACTCTCAGCAATATATATACCATAAGCTTTAAAGCATATAATATATAGTTAAAAGTGTTATACCTTGATTTATAAGCTTTTTAAGGCTTGTATGGTCACACCTGCTTGAGATCTTGGTTTAGACAGCTTCTAATTGATTTATAACAGTAAGAACAAGATATAGTTAGGTTCCAAAAACAGAACCAACTATAAGAGTAATTTTATGCCATGAAAAACTAGATTTCTCACCTATAAAAATGACTTTAAGCAACCTATCACTCCATGTACTGTCACGGAACTTTGGAGGTATGTTTATACACCTCTTGACTTGCATTAAAAATAGAGTAAAGGTTATGGCTCAGCTTATAACCGAAATTAACCAAAAGAGTCATTAAAGGTCTTAAAACATGGATTTTTACCTTAATATTTGAAGCTGTTCCCTAGTGTTCCACAACCATATTTTCCAGAGGAACGAAGGGTGTCAATCCCTTAATAACAGCATGCCAAAGGGGTGGAACAACTCACTTGTACAGAAGCTAGAAGACTTACTCTTTAAACCCCCTTTTTAAGGTGTTTTTGGGTTGTTTTGGCCAACTTCAAGTGAGTGAAGGTTCACCAACGGTTCTAGCATGTAAATATGAAGATTATAGAAGGTTTAGTTGATAGGAATCTGTTAGAACAACAATAGAGAAGAAGGTAGGTGCTTAGAGCACATTTTTACCTCAAGGAATGACTTTGCTTTATTTTCTTCACAAAGCTTGTTCCAGCCAAGTTTAACCCTTTCTTGCACCTTAGATCCAGCGTAGATACATGGGTGGAAGGAGATAAATCATATACCATTGGATAGCTAGTGAAAAGAGGAAGAGAATGAACTATCACATGAATTAAGAGCTTACATTATGCCTTAGGAATGGAATTATTTCCAAGCTTGTTCTTGGCTGTTTAGTAGCAAAATAAGAGAGGATTTGGAGCTTTGAAATCAGCAGCCAAGGATGAAATGAGGAGGAAAGAGAAGAATGAGACTTTAAAGGCATTATTGGTAAAGTATGTTTATTGTTTAGTATTTGTTGACTTAAGGCCCCTTATTAAGACTTTTTGAATCAATTTTTGCAATTTGACAGCCACCTTAGTGGGCATTGCCAGCCACATGTCTCTCCAAGGGTGAGATGGTCTCTTTTGTTTCATTTTTAATGTTATGACTTATAACTTGTTCATTTGGACTTATATCATGTGTTAGTTTGTTATGAACATGATTTATTCATCCTTAAGTGTATAAAAACATTTTCTTTTGGAATTGGTATACTTTACTATTCATTAAAACTAGTAAAAATGTATACTTTGATTCACCTTTGATATTGATGTTCTTTTTGCACATCATGTGTATCTTGGACTTGTTTAACGTGTTAACATGTATAACTTGTGTTTTTTAGTGTCCAAAGGTGTATACACTTGTGTTACAATTGATATTTTACTCACAAGTCATTTTTACTTCTTAAGGTATATTTTTCCTTAAGTGTTTGTGTTCTTTGTTCATGAAGATGTGTATATCATGATAAATCAATTGTAGGTTGATTTTCCTCCTTTACTATGCTCCACTTATGTCCATGTGTTTATATAAGGTTTAGTAACCTTCATGGAGTACATATTTATTTATATAAGTGAGCTTAGGAGTTTTCATGATTAATGGTTCATCAAGGCTTATTAGCCTTCTTAACTCATTGATTGTCTTTTAATTTAATTTATGAACCTTAGGGGTATTTCAGTGTCGATCCTTTGCAGTCTTCTGTCATTGGTTTTCATCTTTAAGCATAGGAGATATCTTCGTGAGGTGTCTGACTGGTTGTCTGTGCTAAAAGTTCTACGGAGCTCTCGCCGACAGGTGCCCGACTAGTAGGGCACATGTCGTGGATTGAGAGCGCTTGCAACTTTGTGTGCTAAGCCACTCATGACTTAAGTGCGCTTGCAACCTTGCGTGCTAAGCCACTTATTCACCTGTCAATCTGAATCATGAATCTTGACAACGCATTAGATAGACAATACAAGGTTTGCTATCACCAAAACTATAGGATCTTGTCTTAACACGCTACTGCAAGAAGGAGGGGCACAGAGATTTTGAGTGCTATGTGAATCCAGACAGCAGAAACTACAATCCTTCCCGATCTTCTCAGAAGACCTCAGCTAGAGGATCCCGAGCTTCTCAGCCCACTCACCCTGGCCGGACTTCGACCGATACTAGATGCCAGAAGGGGAAAGGAGTAGCTCAGGGTCAGACGACCCTCAATTCTGTGGGAGCCTCAGGCGCTGAGGCTAGTGCTCAGCACGCTCCAGGTAATCCTAAAGCCCGAACGTGGTTGTATGAAAAGCATGTTTGTGTGTTAAACGCTTTAATACCATGATCTATGAATCAAGTCAACTTAGAGGAAAACTTATCTTAGGGGAGTTTCCACATTTTAGGTAGTTTTGATATTTGCTACCCCATACCTTCAAGACCAAGGTCACCTTTGCACACCGACGAATAACGGGAGTATCTATATGAGAAATGCCAAGTCATTCAACTGGGCATGATTCTACTCAAGGAGTTCTTGACCCTCGACGAACAAGCTGACATCATAGATAAGTGTAGAACCATGAGTACGGGTTTAGGAGGCTTTTACATTCCAGGGTATGCTAGTGGGTCAAAGATGAAATTGCAAATGATGTGCTTAGGTAGAGATTGGGATCCACAAACGCGGACCTATCAAGAGGTTAGAAAACTAGATGGGGTGGGGGTACCTAGGATACCTGAGAGTTTTAGGACCCTAGTGAAGATGGCGATGGAGACCGCGCAGCAGCTGGAAGATGATCCAATCCCCAACATTGAAGCCGACACCTACATTGTGAACTTCTATGAGGAAGGGGGACGATTGGGATTGCACCAGGTCCGGGATGAGTCATCCGAGTCCATTTCCAAGGGGATCCCAGTAGTATCGTTCTCCATTGGAGATGAAGCAGAATTCCTATATGGTGACCAGAAGAAAATGGACTTAGCACACAAGCTAGTCCTGAAGTCAGGAGATGTATTGATTTTTGGTGGAGATTCAAGACTAGTATACCACCGGATCAAGCAGATTAAGCTGAACACCGCACCACCAGCCTTATTTAATGCTACCCATATCCGACCTAGACGATTGAATTTGACCTTTAGAGAGTTTTGATGTAATGTTACAAGTTGTGAGCTATGTATGCAAGCATGATGTAATGTTTAATGGTTTAATAAAAGTGAAATTTTGGAGTTCTTTAAAATATATGCATCCACCTTATTCTCATACCCATTTCCTTAATCCAAGCCATGACCCCGAGAAGGGAGGTACCCTCAATATCCTCAATATGACCCAGGCCAAGGAGTTTGGCAATGTCATTACGGGTAAGATTCACAACAAATCAACAATTCCCACTTACAAAATTCTAGATTACGATGCTAATATTAAACCCCAACCCTCAGGTGCCTTCCCTGTAAACAATACCGATCCATCGATCCTATTCGACATAGGGGCAACCCACTCTTTCGTATCTTCTTCTTTCACGATGAATTTGGGATTGACCCCAGAGCCACTCGTAGACTTCTCTGTTTCACTACCATCGAAAGAGAAAGTGGCATTTACGAGACGCTACACCGACCTATAGATCAGCATACGGGGCGAGACCTTTCCAGTCGATCTGATAGAGTTCAGAGGGTTCGGCTTCAACATCATCCTTTGTATGGATTGGCTGCAGAAGCACAAGGGTAGATTACATTGTGCTGAGCACAGACTATTACTCAGAAGCCCGAGTGGCAAGACAGTCTCCTACCGTAGAGTTCCCAAAGAACCGACATTCAAGTTAGTATCCGCCTTGACCTTGATGAAGGAGGTGAGGAAGGGACAACCAGCTTACCTTTGCTATGTCTAGGATTTGAGTCATGAGGAGCAGATGGAGTTGGACATCCTCATAGTGTCTGACTTCCCTGATCTGTTTCCTGAGGAGTTGCCAGGCATGCCGCCTGTGCGAGAGGTGGAGTTCGCTATCGACTTAGTACCGGGGATGGGGCCTACAACTAAGGCGCCCTACCGGATGGCTCTAGCCGAGATGAGAGAGTTAAAGGTTCAGCTTGAGGACTTGCTGGACAAGGGATTTATCAGACCGAGTGTGTCTCCATGGGGAGCACCAGTATTATTTGTGAAGAAGAAAGACAACAGCATGCGACTTTGCATCGATTACCGCGAGTTAAATGCAGTTTCTGTGAAGAACAAGTATCCTCTTCCACGCATCGACGACCTATTTGATCAGTTGAGAGGAGCTTCGGTATTCTCAAAGATAGACCTCAGATCGGGATACCATCAGATACGGATAGCAAAGGGGGACATTGAGAAAATGGCTTTCTGGACACGCTATGGGCATTATGAGTTCACTGTGATGCCGTTCGGATTGCCGAACGCTCCAGCTATTTTCATGGACCTCATGAACCGCCTATTCAGAGAGCAGTTGGACACCTCAGTGGTAGTGTTCATCGACGACATTCTGATCTACTCTAAGACCAAGGAGGACCACGAGATACACCTGAGACGGGTTTTGGAGATCATGAGAGAGAATCAGCTCTACGTCAAGCTCTCAAAGTGTGAGTTTTGGCTAGACTGTGTGGCATTCCTTGGGCATATCATTTCAGCCAGTGGCATATCTGTTGACCCTGCGAAGATTGAGGCGGTCAAGACTTGGCCAAGACCGAAGACAGTCACTGATATCCGTAGTTTCTTAGGTTTGGCCGGCTACTACAAGAGATTCGTCTAGGATTTCTCCAAAGTGGCCAAACCCATGACAAATTTGATGAAGAATGATGCACCCTTTATATGGACTGACGATTGTGAGCACTCCTTTCAGACACTGAAGGACATACTGACGTTGGCACCCATACTGACTATCCCTGAAGGGACCGACGGGTTCGAGGTGTATTGTGATGCATCAGGCACGGGGCTAGGGTGTGTACTCATGCAGCATGGCAAAGTTGCTGCTTATGCTTCCCGCTAGCTAAAGAAGCATGAAGAAAACTACCCGACTCATGATTTGGAGTTAGGCGCAGTGGTGTTTGCATTGACGATTTGGCGTCACTACTTATATGGTGTCACAGTAACAATCTACTCCGGCCATAAGAGCCTTCAGCATCTCTTCACACAGAAGGAGCTGAATATGAGGCAGAGGCGATGGGTCGAGTTCCTGAAGGACTATGACATCGACCTGAAGTACAAGGAGGGCAAGGCTAATGTAGTAGCCGATACCTTGAGTAGGAGAGCTCACTCCTTATGTACAATGTCAGCTAGCAGCAACCTAGTCGACGAAGTACGTTGTGCCCAGGATGGCGACCAGTACATACAGACTATACGGCAGCAGTTAGTTAACGGTATCTTCCAAAGGCAGAAATATGACTTCAGACTAAGCGATGATCGGTTGATCAGAATAAATGGCAGATTATGCATTCCAGAGTCGAGCCCAGACTTGAAAGAGAAGATTCTGCAGGAAGCTCATTGCTCTTCCTTATCCATCCACCTAGGTTCCTCGAAGATGTATAAGACCTGAAGGTTCATTTCTGGTGGAGTGGTATGAAGAAGGATGTAGTGGAGTTTGTGAACCGCTGTTTGACTTGTCAGGAAGTCAAGTTCGAGCACAGGAGGACAGGAGGATTGGTGCAGCTTATTCCCATTCCTTGTTAGAAGTTTGAGGACTTGTCCATGGACTTCGTAGTCGGCCTTCCCCCGAATAGGGGAGGTGCGAACACCATCTGGGTCATCGTTGACAGACTGACCAAGGTGGCGAAGTTTATACCCATCAAGGACACCTGGAAGGTCCCGAAGTTAGCGGACGTCTTCCAGAGAGAGATTATTAGGCACCACGGGGTACCTAAGACTATTGTGTCAGATAGAGATTCTCGATTCCTTTCGAGATTCTGGGGGCAAGTTCGGAGGCATTGGGTACTAGACTGAAGCTGAGTACCGCCTTTCATCCACACGGACGGTCAAAGTGATAGAACCATCCAGACACTAGAGGACAGGCTGAGAGCATGTGCCTTGGACTTCCAGGACAGCTGGATAGACCGACTACATTTGATTGAGTTCGCCTACAGCAACAACTACCACACATCCATTCAAATGTCACCGTTTTAGGCGTTGTATGGTCGACAGTGTAGGACACCTCTCTGCTGGGACGAGCCCAGCGGGAATATTTGCTTGGGCCCTGACTACCTTGAGCAAGTAAAGGAAGATGTCTTGCAGATCCGACAGAACATGAAGGCTGCCCAGGACAGACAAAAGTCTTATGCTGATGTCAGAAGGAGAGATCTCGAGTTTGTAGTCGGCGACCGAGTCTTCCTTAGTGTTTCGCCTATGAAGGGCGTCTTCAGATTTGGGCAGAAGGGCAAGCTTAGCCCCAAATACGAAGGTTCATACCTTATCACGAAGCCAGTGGGCCCATTAGCTTACATGTTAGATTTACCTGTTGAGCTTGGGAGAGTGCACGACATTTTTCACGTATCTCAGCTGAAGCAATACGTGCCTCACCCCTCACATGTTTTGGAGCCCGAGAGACTCGAGCTAGACCCTACACTCGGATATGAGGAGATTCTGATCCGTATCTTAGACTCCAAGACTAGGGACCAGGAACAATACTATTAAGATGGTCAAGGTTCTGTGGTCGAACCATGAGATCGAGGAGGCGACATGGGAGTTAGAGGACTCCATACGAGAAAAGTATCCAGCGCTCTTCTCATAGCGGTTTTCAGGTACTTTGGGGGTCACGGGACGTAACCCTTTTTAAGGGGGGTAGAGCCTCTTGGCGTATTTAGTTGTTTCTGTTCTTTTGCGACATGTATGTGCTTCAAACACTTATGTTTGTGTGGTTTTGTGATGTGTATGTGCTTCGAGCACTTGTGATGTGATATGGTATGTATGTGCTTCAAGCACTTGTGATGTGGGATGTGTTATGGTATGTAAGCGCTGTAAGCACTTGGATGATTATGCACTTATGTCCTTCGTGACCGGCATTATATATATGTGTGTGTGTGTGTGTGTGTGTGTGTGTGTGTGTGTGTGTGTGTGTGTGTGTGTGTGTGTGTGTGTGTGTGTGTGTGTGTGTGTGTGTGTGTGTTGATTAGAATGAATTACGGATGTATGGAATTGACTACGCTTCGGGGAAGTGCCGAGACCTTATAGCTGATAGGCCGGATTGATAGATATTATTGAGGCTACCTGGAGTAGTTACGTGATCGATTTGATTTAGATGACTTCGGGATGAAGTCTTTTTAAGGGGGGTAAACTGAAATACTCCAAACATTAAATACCGTAATTAATAAGGAATTAAATCAAATGTCCATCTAATGAGTAATACTCATTATAAACATTAGTGTATAAACATATAGTCCAAGATGGACACCAAACTATACATTAAATCTCTAGTCAAAGAGAGAACATTACTAAAGAGAAACCAACCCCTAAAGTCAATGCTACATGTAACACATTAGTGCATGTACTAAATATCATAAATATCACTCATTAAAATATATAAAACATTTTATATAGAAAAACAAATTATTAAACACAACAACCACCTATATACACACCTTAATACAATAATAACACACGTTACCACCTAACACATAAATTAAGTCACAAGTGTACAAACTTAAGGTTGTAATATTAAAGTCTAGCATTGTAAAATGGTCCCCCACTTATACCATGGTCGGCTGCAAGATGTAGGAGAAGGGAATTAATCTACATGGGACAAATACAAAAGAGACAAAGAATGTCCCAAAGAGGATAAAAGTAAAAGCTCCTTTCTCACTCTCTTCCTCTTATATTTTCTCACACAAGGTCAGTTCACCAAACAATTCCTGCACCTCATGGAAGTATATGCTGTCAAGGAGACATAAAATTAGGCACGCATCATTAGAAGACAAAACAACACTAAAGAAACTAACAAGAGACAAAATATCTCTTACACACCTAACCTAACTAGGAAAAGAATTTTCCTTCTAAAGCACCAACCCAGCCGTCCCATTCTCTTTTACCATACACTCAGTCTCTTCTTCCTCTCTTAGCCAAGACCATCATCCTCTCTTCACCATCTTCAACCTCCATTAACACACCTTAAGCTCTATGGAGTCTTAAGGCTCATTTTACCTCCAAACTTTAATTTTCTTACATCAAAATCATCATCCACTCTTCCTCTATCATTCTAACCGATTTTCTAAGAGAGTATAGGCCATTGAAGGGTTGAAACTCAAGATGATCATATTGGTAAGTCAAGGCAAGAAAAATGTGCTTTAAGACACCCTTCTTCCTTTATTTGTGTCTATGGCTGAAAATAACTCTTCCCACTCTATCTAAGGCACCAACACTTCCTTGGAGGACCCAAGCCACGTCCAAGATCAACCAAAGGGCTAGGGGAACCTCTTGAGAACCTTAAGGTAAGGAAAATGCCTTAAAACACCCTTTTACCTCTCTTCAATATTAAATCCTAAAATGAGGTGTTACTTACCTATTTTTCTACACCTTTTGAAACCCATTTGAACATTGTTTCCAGCCCTCTTCATAGTGCCAAAGAGCTGCTCCAAAACCCACCTAAAAAGGGCTCCAAATGAAGCTAAAATCATGGATTTCCATGGCTATTCAAGCCTTAATATCTCTTATCCTTTTTCTTTCAGAAACTAAGGTTCTTACTACTGTTATAGGTGGCCGAGAACCACACCTAAAACCTCCCAAAACTTCAAGGTAAAATCTCTCTTTAATCTTGCTTAAAAACTCCTTAAACTTGTCATTTGGGAAAAACCACTAACTAAACCTTTGTTCATGGTTTATATATGGCAAATGGTCCTTGTGCTACCCATGAAGTGCTGAGTTAATTTGCAAGAGGAAAATCAAAGTTCAAAGAGGTAAACTTCTTAACTAAGCTTTAAAAGCTTATCCATGGTTAAGCAAAATATCATGAAATAAAATCTAACCTAAGGTATGTATATATAGTGCTGAGAGCATATAGGAGCTACTTGGAGTCCTTGGTTGATTTAATACAAGATAAGAACTCTTAAACCATCTTAAAGCTTAAAAAGGTTATTATCTTGTAACTTATATTATGGCCAAAAACATGTATTGGAATAGGTGTTGTTTAAACCTTGTAAATGTGTAGAAAATGGTGGTTATATGTTTGGTTGGTGAATCTAGGTGCTAATGACTTATTAAAGTCGAATTTATAAGTTAAAAGTGAAAGAAAAATGATTTTTAAGAGTTAAGAGAAAAATCTGTAACAAGCCGTGTATAATATATAGTTTGTGGGCATTTTAATGCCATTTTATGACTATGTTTATGTTATGTTTAAGGCCATGTGTTTAGGCCATTTTTATTATTGTTATTAAAGGCTTTAAATATTATTTATTAAGTTTTTTGGGTGATTAAATGTATTATTTAAGTTTCTGGTGTAAAGATGTAATTTTAGTGAACATATTCACCTTGGAACATTTTGGATGAATAATGATGAATTTAGGTGTAGCATAAATTAAATATAAAGTTATATTATGATTTATAAGCTTTATAAATGTTAAAATGAACATAAGACTTGCCAAGGGGGTCAAACCGTAAATAAACAAAGTTTAGGGTGCTAAACAATAAATAAAACTGAATGGGGGTTGTTTAGGAATTTTAAAAACATAAAATGTAATTTTTATAAAGTTTAAACACTTAAATGTAAAACTAGAGAGATAAGAGGGGTATTTTCGTAATTACTGATAAATGCTGGTCAAAGGAGTGTTGGGTGGTCAACCTTGACCATATATGATGTTTGACCAAGTTGGAAAAAATAAGTAATTGATTTGGTAACTTAAATAAAGTATTGAGTTAAAAATGAAAATTATAAAACTATTTGGGGTGTTTATGTAATTTTCAAAAGTTATGGGCTGGAATGAAGTTAATATGACCAGTAGGGGTCTGTACATAAATTTGGTGAATTTTGGGTGGATTTTAGAAATTTAATAAGCTAAGGATTATAATATATAGTTTAAGTATTAAAATGTGACATGTATAAAACTTATGGGGTTATTATGAAAATAACCGAAACTTAGGGGTGGAAAATAATATTGGGACAGCCTAGGGGCTGTTCGGAAATTTATAAAACTATTTTGATAATTTTTGGAATTACATAAGTTAATATGTATAATATAAAGTTCTAGGTATTAAATTGTAAGTTTACAAAATAAAGAGGGGTAATATAATAAGAAAGTTGTGGGTAAAAGTATAAATCTGGAAAAGAGGGGGCTGCTGTTCGAATTGGACATGTATATATATGTATATATGTTTGTATATTATAATGTATTGGAATCTTAGATTATAAATTAAATAATGAAAGAAAAAGTAACAACAAATAATATTTGGGGTGGTTTTGTAAATAATCAAAAATGAAGAGGAAAGGAATTAGAATGCCGAAAGTATTATGGCTGATGTGGGAATTTTCAGAAACAATGAACAATATATTATAAGGTTTAAAATGATATAATGTGACGTTATGATAAGTATAAGAGAGTGTACTATAAAGGAATTATTATAGTGTAAATATGCCTTATAAACAATCACGTGAAAAGTGATAAGATTAAATTGGGAAATTGGGAAGTATAACATATAGTTTGAAACCTTATCATAGAAGGACTATGACAATGTATAAAATACCTTGTATAACATTAAGGTGAATCCTTGGTAAAAGAATTTGTGAATAGATAACACAAATAAATACAAGTGTGTCTAACAAAGATTAAAGAATAAATTCGTTACGGGGAAACTTTATAATTCATACATTATGAATTTATAATACAAGGTAAACATGTAATGTGAATAAGAAACCATATGAGATTGATGTGGAGAGAACTATGTGTTAGGAATATAATCATAAGTGTTACAAAGTAATGTAATATAAATCGATAAATAAATATCGACTATTATGAAGTATTGACTTGAAACGTTGACCAAACAACACAACATGGCCAAGTAGATTAATTAACCAACACACACACGATATTATACAACTGTAAGTGATGATATAACTTGGCATAATGAGACATGGTAATAAACAATATGCTATGTATGCATAAATAAATGTATATGATTAGACATGCACGCATGTAAGTGTGTGCACTTAAACATGTAAACAAATAACCATGCTAATACATGAATATTAGGAGAATATTCCTATGTACTGAATACTATTACAGTACCGATATTATCTATGCATAAACTGTAGTATGTCATGAAACCGAGATCCCGAGAATTAATAACAAACCCCGTTAGACAACAACCGACTAAGGAGTTAACTACGGGGGTAAAGGCTAAAACCTATCTGTAATAGTTAATCAGTCTCGTATAAGACCTGATGTTAGAACAACATATTATAGAGGTACGGACTGCAAGATAGTGGACAGGCGTGACTCATCACCTTAGCGTTATTGTCGGTGAATGGTATGTGAATATGTGGTCTGAAAGCCCTAAGGGTACATTGGGTTCTGGACATAATGTGTGCTAGCATGATAAGATAATGTTTACGTCTGTGTTTGTATGCGTTTATTTTACGACCGTTAAAGCGTTTATTAATTGTGCGCGTACGTCGTTCGGACATGTGATACTGATTATCATCCTAACTGTGTATGAACTTTCGGGAGAGACTCTAGATGCTATCTTGTGAGAGTAAACAACTCCTAAAACACTAAGTGAGGAACTTAGTTTAGAGACCCGGTATTAACCGTCTCTAGAGTGATGACTCGACCATTGAACTCACCTAGCAGACTTCTAGGTTGTGTAAGACCCGATAGGGCATCCAATAAAATGTGCTTTCTTCAATAATGAGATTGAATCTCCAGGAGACTAATTAAAATACGCTAACTTATGAGTGTAATAATTAATGATACATTGTTTAATAAACCCTGGTCTGCATACGTTCCAGCAGGTTGCGCATAGTGATCACTAGAGCTTAACACCCGTTTAGGGTCTACTCTTGTTTATCTAACGAGCCGGATACCATCGTTAGTCGGAGTGTGCTACCGTTGGCACCAAGGCTTCGGCCTAATGGACATCTACCACTGTAGATAAGTAAGCCCACCTACTCACTGTAGATGGCATCGGACTACTGTCCAAAATATTAATGTGTGAGGTTAAACGGGGAATTGTCCTTAACCTGACACCCGTATGTTTATGTGAGATTGTTGGAAGTGGGGCTTCATATGGCGAAAGTGAACAAGTGATACTGACTGGACCTCAACTAACTGTTGACTCGTATTCGCTATTCAATTAGGATTGTTGTAATAGCATGCCTTGTTGTGTGATTATTGGACTGCCTGTTGTATGTTTAAATTCCGCATTTACAGTTATGTTATAAGCATGTAACCGGAACATCATGTAACGAACCCCATGTTAATCAAGATGGCTGAAACGACCTAAGTGGCCTAAACTGGTCTAGGATCACATTTAGCATACCAGCAGTTGGCTGAGCCTTTATGGTATCACAATACAGGTACGTAGCTTTTGAAGACCATACGCGAGAGCGGGAAACTTTTGGGGATTAGTTAGCATGATACTTCTCGACTATACCTTAGGATTTAGTAATCCGTTTTGAAACTATTGGCATGGTTAAGTAGATTGCTCACTAGTCAGTTTTGGGGATTAAGTTTTGTACTTGCTGGATAATTTGTGTTCCTGTCATCACAGTGGTTATATCGTATTATGGATTGATTGTAGGATAGTAGCTTCAATACTCGCATGGGCGGGTAATGGCGAGTAACACCCGGTTAAATGTTTAATTTATTTTCCGCTGCGACGTCTTTTATTTCTGCTATGTTTACATTGGTTAATATTATGTTAGGGGCGTAATTATACATCAGCTTCAGTTGACTCTTTTCGTAGTTGCTAGGACCCATATTGATGTAGAATGGCTTTTTGATGTTGTTGGTATTGTCTTGGATGTAATTGGACCTTCATTAAAAAATAGAGATGCATTACGAGGAAAGCAAGTATCATAAAAAGAAGAAGCTTGGCTCTTTAGTGAACTTGAAATAGGTCAAGGTTTAAATCAAGAACTTAGACTAAACAGACCTATACTCGTTGGGGGTTCTCACTACAAGTGTTTTTGAATGTGATGACTTTTTCTCCATCTTTGGTTGAGGTGATTGCTTATATTGCAATGGATGGGCAATCTTCAAGTGATCGAATGAGGGCACAATGACTTCTTGGTTCTTTGCATTCTTTAAAAAAAATATGTTACATCTTATGAATTAGGTTTTAGCAATCACTGATGAGCTGAATATTGCTTTGCAAAAAAGAGAGCAAGATGTTGTTGATTCTATAAGTTTCTTGTTACAGCTAAAGGACAATTGCAAAGAATGATAGATGCTGGTTGGGAGAGCTTATTTTGAAGGTTACATCTTTTTGTTGTTAGCATGATATCGATATACTTGATATGGATGCTATGCATATACATTGGACATGGGGATTCAAATCAAAGCGCAGATTTGATGATGTGACCAATAAGGATTTCTATTGTGTGAGTGTTTTCTATGCAGTTCTTGATATGCAAATTCAATAGCTTAATTCTCGTTTTTTAGAGGTGAACACAAACCTATTAATTAGCATGAGTTGCTTTAATCAAGCTATACATTTTATAGCTTTGACAAGACCAAGTTGTTGGTTATGGCTCGTTTATATCTAGATGATTCTGGTGGTGAAATTGAGATCCAAGAGCTCAGTTGTTAGCTTGATAATTTCATAGCATATATACGTGAAGATTCTGGATTTTCCAACTTGAAGGGAATCAATGATCATGCAAGAAACTTGATAGAAATAAAAGAACATTTGAACTTTTCACTGGTCTTTTTGTTATTGAAGCTTGCATTAATTCTACCGGTTGCTACAACAACGGTTGAAAGGGATTCTCTACAATGAAATATATCAAGACTGATTTGCGGAGCAAGTTAAATGATGAAGTTCTTAATGATTTTGTAATTACTTATGTAGAAAAATGTTTTTGAGACCATTAGCAATGAAATTAGTATGTATCATTTTCAGGCGATGAAGGCTCGAAAAGAACAAATATAACTGGAATGTCGTAAATTATTTTGAAATTTGACTTGTATTTTAATGATCTACAAAAATATTTTATTAAAAAAAAGGAGTGACTCCGTAGAATTCAGATCCTGGGGCTGCCACTGCCCCGAGGCGTAGACTAGACCTAACAATTTGGGATGATGAGCCGGGTTGATATGAACCTTAGGCCTAGCCCAACCCATTTAAAATATCATCAACCCAACCCAACCCAAAAATGGATGGGTCAGAAAACCATGACCCTAACCCAACCTGTTTAGAATCCTACAACCCTAACTCAACCCACCCAACCCATTTTTTAAGCATACAATAATAAAGACAGATTAAGAGTAAAAATTAATAAAAAAATCCAAAAATATCCAGTGCTAGTTGACACACTAATTAGGATGGAACAAAGGGAAGAGAGTTAATCTTTGTTTGATCGACCCCTATAAACGAATTCCATGTTATGCGAGTACTGTACCAATTTCCCATGAATAGAATAACTCGTACTTTTTCCATAAGTTTACTTTTATCAATCTAAGCCTAGAGCTCTACCTCTATTGGGGAGGAATCCTGTCTAGACATGCACATGATCTTAGTGCCCTTAATAAAAATGGGAACGAAAAGGAAAATCTTCATTATGCATTAGAGAAATACACTAAAAGACAAATCTTTTAAGTTTAGAAATAATTTATAAACTAAGTGCTCAAAGCCTCAAACTATGACTGATAGTTTTAAAATAATTACATCCATTTAAATTGAGTTCTCATGCTAGGGATAAGTACAATCACAATCACTTAATCATTAATATTAGTTGAGGAACTTTTATGCAGGAAGTTATTCGCATTGTCGGCTTCAGAATTCACTAAGAGGTCCATAATCTAGATCTTACAAAAAATATATATCACCTAGTTTTGTTCACCCTTCTTGATAATATAAACATACCTATGTTCTCAAGAACATAAAGGCATTGAGAATAAGAAAGACAAACCTTGGGTGAACACGGCGTAGAAATAAATATGGATGTGTAGCACCCCCGAATAACAACCAACCGAATAAACGACGCGCCTAACGATATCACGAGATAACTACGCAGCGGTTTCAAACTCCATCCAAGTGTTACAGGCGCCAACTACCCACGTGGTTGACACGACCACTCTACCAACACCATGTTACGGTCTGTATGACTGGAAATTAAACCTTAACCAAAACTCATAAAACACTTTCTCAAATATCGATTGTATACATCGTAGCTATCAAATTAAATAACACTACTGTAATTACATCCCGGGTCAAGACCCACCAAAATAACAGCCTATACATCATTATGCTACCCAAACCCCAAACGTCTCGCCCGGATGGACTACCCCCACGGTAGCCATCCCGCCTACGCTCCGTTATCGTCTGGCTTAAACCTATAATACGTTGTCGTAATGGACTCAGCAAAAATTTTGCTGAGTATGAATATGTACAACCCGTATGTTGTCGGGCTACACGACTACTTGGTCGAATATTATTAAGTCTGTTTACATGCTTTAGGAAAACAAATAACACGCAACATGCTGGTATCATAAAACATCTTACACATCTCCAACAATCATTAAACACATCATGCTCTTAAGTATAGCACACCGAACATTCACATCATGCAACACATACAACATGTTCATCAACTTATCAACACAACACGTTTCTCATGTAGAACATCGATGATCCTCACTATGGGATCATTCACATGGAAGCATATTATTTCCTTCTTCCTTGTTAGTAAAGTGTAAGTTGTCCATTCCCTTTTTGCACCGTGTCGGGGGTATAGATTAGATCCCGAGACTGTATTGTATAAGTGTTATCCATTCTTTTTCTATTAAAGGTTAGTTATGTGAACTCTTTTGTCACTATGATGGAGAACGTCTTCTCCAAAGCCATTCTCCATTCCTGGTTTGAAGACCGAGATGGTGGGGTATGCTCTCGACCCCCAATATGTGCTAACACCCATAGTCGGTCGACGAATCTGATGCAGATACCGACTCCCACTCCTCACCTACCGCACGGCCCGAGATGTAACTTCCCGGATTCGTCCTCATAATTCACCTGGTATTCTCTTATTTAGTTAGCTTCACCTGGTGGGTGACGATAGAAATCCTCTAGGATTAGAGAGGAAATTCCCTTAAGGTAAGTAACTTTCATTGTTTCGTTTGTGTTGTTCTTTTTATTTCATCACAAGGTTTCATAAACGAGTAAGGGACTAGACTACTGTGTGCGCGCAGATAATGAAATGACAAGTAATTTGTAAGCAAAACAAGCAAGCAAGCAAGTAAACAATCCATTTACATGCTTTAGTCTTGTAGTCTTTGTCAAACAAGGCACACAACACACAAGCCGGTACCACGATAACATATGACCACACATATCCATACCTTTTATGCGAAGTTTGTCTCACAATCGGGTCCCGTTGGCTTTGTTCTGCCCTAACGTAATTAAACAAATTGTCAGTTATACGGTTTCATGCGACAACCGTTGTGACATTTTCCTAGTTTTGAGCTGATTTATCGTGTGTTGTCCCCTCTTAACTAGGCATCTTAGAGAGGTTTTATATTTATAACCAACCCAGTACAGAACAGAAAACGTGACAGCACTGAAAATACAAGACTTGTAATACCTTCGTTCAACCCATGTTTAAGTTACTAAGGCGTGTTTTTAATTTTCCCAAGTGTATTCCCCTCTACCTACGTATGTTAGCAATGTTTTAAACCCATGATTAATCAAGACAACTTTGATAACACCCCTGGAACTTCATTTACAGAAAGCAGAGTTTCAGAAAAACTGAAACCACAACCTATGCATTTCTTCCTTCCAATTTCTCTTTTAATGCATTAAATCCATTTCTAACTTTCCCAAAGTGTTTACACTCTTAGTTAGATGTATTTAAAGGTTCTAGGTCCATTTTCAAGCCATTTCAACACTCTTATACTATTTGTATTACAGTTATGCAGAGATCAATTTTGCAGAAAATCTGAAAACACAATCTGTATATCTCTTCTTCAAGTTTTCTTTTAGTTCATTAATCTGTCTCCAATTCCACCCAAAGCTTTTACCCAACTATTTAAGTGTATTAGGAAGGTTTTAAACTCAAAACCAACTCAAAACAACACTGTTAACACTCTGAAACTCCATTATACAGAACCCAAAAACTGTAGAAAAACTGTAAACACTAATCCTGTACAACTCCTCTTCAAGCTTGCTTTTAGGTTATTAATCAGTCTCCAATTCCACCCAAAGCTTTTACCCACTAGATAAGTGTATTAGGAAGGTTTTAAACTCAAAACTAACTTAAAACAACACTGTTAACACTTCTGGAACTCCATTATACTGAAATACCCTAAACTTTAATATGGTGATTAAATTATTCTAATATAGTATTTAAGGGCCAATAGTGCCTAAGTAATTTTGGTAGGAAAATAAATCCAAAAGAAATAAAGAAACGCTTAGAAAGCGGAAAACGCTATAATAAGCGTTAAATAACCATAAGAGGTACGAGACCTCGGTTATAGTATCGTAAGGATTCCTAAGGATTATTCATGCCTAATTAATATACGGAAATGATTCCCGAAGAAAACGGATCCAATAATGTATTAAACGCTAATAGAGCTTTAGCGCACGTTTTTCAAAGAAACCCGAAAATGTGGTTTTAAGTGGTCAAACGGACCCGTAAAAATTATAAATCATTAAATAACTATTATTAAGCACTAACGGAAGCTTAATAACCAATAAAAATAAAGAAACGAGAAAATTCCGGAAAACGGGCCCGGTTAGTGAATAGTACCTAAACCGGGTAAAATAACGAGCATTTTCTGTAAAAGATGAAAACGCTCCAGCTAGTATAACAGTAGGGGACCGATTTTTAATAGTCAAATAACTCCCTCACACACACATGTAACTAGCTAATTAAATAAGAGAGCCAAAAGCAAAAAGTAGTAAAGTAAAAAGCTACTTTACCCTTCTCTCTCACCTCACTCTCTCATTTCCCTCATCTCTCTCCTACCCTCTTCTTCCCCCCCACCGATTTCTCTCTTCTCTCCCTCTGTTGGGCGATTTTGGAGAGCTTCAAGAAGCTCCAATGGCAACTCTCACTTCTCTCTCATGCTCTACCTCCATGTGAGCTCCAATCACAAAAATAATTACATATTTGTAATCCCCTCATCATCCTCTACACTTCTCTCTTTTCAAAATCCAAAATGAGGAAGTTCATCTCCATGGGTTTTCCCCATTGAAAGAGAAAATGGCACCAATGTAATGCTTGGAGTCTCCTCTCCATTAAGGTAAAAATCTATATGAAAAACTCATGTTTTCTCCACCTTACTCCATAACCAATTTTTGCCTCTTTGTAATGCCTTGTTTCTCTCTCCTTTGAGCATAATATCAACCTTGCAATGGTGGTGGATTCACCTTCTTGAACCAAGGGCTAAAATCCCTCCTAAGACACTCCAAAGGTAAACCCTAGAAATCTTGTTCTAAACATTTTTATGAACTAGCATTAATTAAGGGGTTAGTATATTAATTACACGTATTTATGTGCTTTGGGTGATGGGAATGGAGTTTGGCAACTCCATTCCCAATGTGGCCGATTTGGGCAAGAAAGAAAGAAGAGGAGAATTGGAAAGGGAACGAAGGAATTATAAGCTCAAGGTAAGAGCTCTTTACTAATGTTAATTTAATGCATTAGACTAGTGAGAATGGGCAAACTAACTAAAGAACCCAAAATCTTGTATTGGTATTGTAGTATTGGAAGTTGAGTATTTGTGAGGAGGATTGGGTATTTGAGAATTAGTATGTGAATTGTAGGCCTTGGAGCCAAATGATTGTGTATGAGTATAGTATTGGTATTTGAAGAAGTATTGGTGAATGTATGTTGTATTGATTGCTGGTAGGACCTTTGTATGGGTGTGGCTAGTTTAGGAATGAATTTGGTGAGAATTGGTATGTGTGGCCAAGTAAAAAAAGTAGATGAACTATGGACAAAATTTTGGTAGGAATATGTACATGTATGGATGACTTGGTGAATGGGAAAACCAAGGTGTGTATTGGAGTTAGTAGGTATGTTTAGTAGTGATGAAGAGGTAGTAGCAGTATGAGAAATAAGGAGTACCAAAATCTGTAGCAAAGAGGTATTAAATTGCATTATAGAACTAGGAAGAATTAGTGTGCAAGACTTGGTAAGAGGAGAGTTGGACTTGGGTATAGGTAATGTAATGGATTGGAAACATATTTGGGATGCTAGTAATGGTATTGGTAGTATAAGTATTGGATGTGAGGATTGAGTTTTAAAATCTGTAGCATAAGTGTAACAAAACTGTTACAAGTGTTGGAAAAGAAGTGACGGAATTGTGTAAGTTTGATGGATTTAGTAATGGATTTGGTGGATGAATTAAGGTGATTTAGAGGGCTTAATTAGTGCTAAATCATGTGGGATTACATGTAGGAAGATTGGGGAAGCAATGGGTGAAATTGGGAAGGAAAAATAAGGCCTGTAGCACAATCTGCTACCGTCCGACCACAGCCTGGATCGGACGCTGGGTCGGACATGGCTTAAGCAACGAAAATAAATATTTCTGGAACGGTCCGACCCAGGGCCGTGAGTCGGACATGGGTCGGACATGCAAAAAGAATTATGTTGTCAAAGTTTCTGACTCCGTCCGACCCAGAGGGTGAGTCGGACGTGGGTCGGACAGAGCTTGGACAACAGACCCGAAACAATCTGGAATGGTCCGACCCAGAGGTGTATGGGTCGGGCGGAATAGTGCTGGGTCGGACAGGGAGAATTTCAGAGGACGAGAATCTACTGGAATGGTCCGACCCAAGGCTTGGGTCGGACACTGGGTCGGACGACCCATAACTTACAAAAAAAAACTGTAAGCTTATATTATTATATATATATACAATATGTATACCCACCTAAACATATGTACATATATATACGTAAGTAGACCATTGTTAAGTAACAAGAAGTAGGTAAATAAGATGTAAGTATAGGAATGTAAGGACTTGGTAAGTATGAGTTAGGAAACGTAAGAGTAATCGAATTAAGTTAATGATAGTTAGATTAATCATTCGATTGTGTGTACATCATAGGAATTTGATTTGTGACACCGGAGGAACGTTCGGAAACACGTACGACGGTGAACGGTATGATTTCTTCATGCTCTGTATCCTAACCTGGTTACCCCGATTTGTGTGCTTATGTGATCACCAATAAGATAAATGCACGAATCGGACTTATATTGCACTTAACTGTGTTTGAACTATTTTATTCTTGTTGTATCTTCTTGAACAATTAGTTTGTATAATTCATGAATGAATGAATGGAAATGAGGAGTATTTGTAAGTATTGTGTACTCGTGTATTTTATGTATGTATGAGAATGAAGTACTGACTACTGCTAATTCCTAACAATCTAACTCCTGACATGAGTAATGAGTAAATGGAATGAGTAGAAGTCCGATATAGTTCGGGCACGCGTGAGGATAAGGAAACACAAGAGGTTGGATCCGAATCCTGGCTGTAATCTTTTCCATGGACCAATTCCCTTGAATGGGTAGCATCCTGGATTAGTGGGCCACTCTAAAGCCCGGTGGTGGGATGTAGTAATCCCTGCCCGGAGGTCATACCGACTTGACTTGAGTAAAGTATGTAAGAAGTAAGTATTGTATGTGTATCGGTCTTGACTGTTGTAAGTCATTGACCTTGAGTAAATGAGTATTGAACACCCGATTAACCCGGGTGTGTAAAGAAGCTAAGGAGCCTTCTGTGTGAATTGGAGAAATGTATCTCCGTATTGTGTATTGAGTATGTAATGAGTATGTATGTGTATGTGTATCCTGGAAGATGGTAAGTAAGTATTGGTTGACTTGTATTGTCTTCCAAGCATGTATTGTACTGTGCGAATGTATGTATACCTTGTGTAGTACTGTAGTATGTTGAATGAAAGCATGTATGTATGTATGTATTGCAAAATGAATTGCATGTATTCAACCAAATGGTCGGTGTACCCTCTAGTACGCGGGGTATGCGGTTATCATATTCAGCGTAAGCTGACCCCCTAGAGGGAACGTTTTTAGTGTGCAGTACACGAAGCAGACATGGTCACAGAAGAGACCGGTGGACATGCCTAGATTACTAGGAATGAAATGTAGATTGTAGTAAATGGTATAAGGCTTGTAGCCTTGAAGTAGAAATGTACCAAGGGGTACACTATTACGTAAGTTGCAAGTATGTAGTTGTGAGAAATGGGTAGTGGTTAGACTTTTAAAGAGTATGTATGAACTTGGAAGAAGCCTCGTAATTGTATTTGGAACTTAATAAACTCGGTATGTGTAGTGTATTATCTTGTATTGAGTTATGGAGTATTGTATTGAATGGAGTGTTGTATCGAATGGAGTAGTGTATACTCATATTCAGGCAGTATGTATTGTAAAGTGTGTAGTAGTCGGATATTCCGGACCATCAGACCGATGTTGTATGTATAATAGCCTTGTTAGTCAGTGGGTGGCTAACGGCTTGTATCAATCACCCCCGTTGAGTAAGTATGTACCGCTGCGTGAGTACGATGTATAAGGAGTTGGACGTAAATGACGGTATTAAGCGGTAGGGGTGTTACAAAAGTGGTATTCAGCGAAGTATCGCTCTGATGACTGGAAATACCGAGTTAGGATACCGAGTTAGGAATTAGAAGGTTAGGGCTAAGGGCTGAGTGTTAGCATTAGAGGTATGCTAGTTAAGAACCATCGGTGAGTACCGGATACCTACACTACCAGGCCCGCCCTCCGCAAACCCCATTGGTAACTTGGGAAAGGACGCCAGAGAGAAGAAAATCTTCTCATACTCGGGAAAAACCCGATCTGGCAGTTGTGAAGCAATCACACAGTAACAAAAAAACCGACATATGGTAGATTCCAAGAATTGGGAGTCCCGGGGATGGATCCCGGTTAAACAACAATACCCGCACTTAATAGCGGTAGGATGAGCACTCCAATCACAAGGAGGCTGCCACTTACGACAGCATGGGGTGACGTGCTTAGCAGTCGCGGAACCTAGCTAGTCAACCAACAGCAAGAAGAAGCACTAACCGTGCAACGGAATGAAAAAGGGAACAGTAATGGAACCTGAGACACAAGTCTACGGGATAGTAATACTTGATAATACCACCAACGGTATGCTAGCTGACTAAGGACATAGTCGGAAGCGGTTAACAAAACTACGACGCCACGAAGGTTACAATACCTGGCCAATATAACCTAGATAACTACAAGGACAACCATGAGATGTAATCCAATGGGATTACAAGAGTAGTGCCTAAACAAGGAAGGCTCAGTACCACCATAGATGTGTGGGAACGAGCCACAAGGAACGACACTAAACCAAATAGAGTGGGAATCTCCAAGAATTGGAGAAGTACCCTGATCTACGACAACCATATCTAGACCACCAAGAAGCTACCTAAGGGGTCGAGTATACCAATTATAGATCAATAAGATCGAGGGAAGAGTCAACGAGATTAGCAATACGAGTGGAAACCATACCGTGATCGGTATAGGATTACTCAAAAACCACCAGTACCACGCACTTGCCACGGCAAGTGCAGTAAGAACATGAATATGTGAGGGAACACCAACAAGTCACAAGACATAGTAATGTACGGTGACAGTAATGAAACAACTACAAGATCATACGTCCTAACAACTAGAAGTATGGAACCTTGGGAAGGCTTAACGGCCCGACCACTGTACTTGGTACATACCAGTCAGCGAGAAACCAGACTTGGTCAAGACCTCAAACATGGATATGCTATGAGAGACTGCTTTTAACACCGAACCATATTTTAAAACCCAAAATTCTTCTTTCAAAACCACAACCTGTCTTTTAAACCTTGGAATTTAAAACCAAACCAACAGAATTACGGTGAGTATCAAAGAATGATACAAGAGGAGTTGACAATAGAATACTTCACCTAGGCGTGTGACGAACACTACGAGTGTACCCAATTACAGGATGTGGGACAACCGCACTCCGAAGGAGCTTGCGGGCCTGACATATAGTTAGGTAAGTGGTAACGTATCAACAAGGTACCCCACGTATGTATACTGTAGTGTATGAAACACGGGAAGTAGTCAACTCTGTTCTACGGACCGTGAGTTAGTTCAAACCAGAACAACTGACACTTCAGACGATCAGGAAGGAAGAACTCAGCTAAGAAATAAGAATGGAAGAACTCAGAGAATCCATCTGAGGATAAGGAATAATGAGGACTAAGAAGCGCAAAGAGCGCAGACTAGTAGGTATAGACATTGGATATGTCTCAAGGACTTCAAACGATTATATGGCAGCTGGAAAGTATACCCAGCCTGAACATAGTAAGGCGAAAGCCTAACATGAACACAACGATGTTCAATAAGCGGGACGGAGTCACCAAGAACAGTTACAAGAACACCAGGGAGTATAATCCATCATTGGAGAGAATGTTAAGCCTAGTCTAGAACACTAGGAGAAAGTATAAATAGTCTACCGAAGAACGGGTGACGTTATAACCCAAAAAGGGAATAACTCAAATACAATACCACAAGGCGGTATAGTAGACACATCATGTCACAAACATTAGCCGGATGTAACGGCGTGATCTAACGGCACCCAGGAGCAATCCTTGAAGGGTGTCTGAGATAACGACAGTTGAACAAGCGTCTTTATAAGAGCACATGAGCTAGAACGAACATTCGGTTAGGACACCGAAGGGATTTTGCATGACGGAAATACCTTGAATTACCCAAAGGCACTGATTAGCACCAGATTGCCTAAAAGGGTCTCCTATGAACGGAAGCGTGATGTCACGACTTGCCATGGAGCCCAGTAATACCTCCAACCCTATGATGGTATACTAGGAGTGGGAACGTGTGTAAGCAGCTTGCAAAGAGCATAGCTTGCAGCAATAAGGCTTAAAAGCCATCAACCAAACTATGTTAGGTAAACCTTAGCGGTTGCATAACCCACACCTTTTGATAATAAGACTTGCAAGATATTATCTGATATGACAAGAAATCACAACTGGACCATCATTTAAACCCAACATCCTGAGTGGCTTGGTAATGGTCAACTCAGTGTCACTGTCACTAGAGCATCAGCCTAGTATACAGTTGACAAGCTTTTAATTACCTTCATACCTTCTGTAGCAATGGTAGCCCAGAGGCACATGAATGGTAATAACGCCAACAATGGCCTAGTCCACGCTTGGACACTACGAGAAACTTGAGGGAAGATACCTCTCATTAACAGAAAACCACCCATGCGGTGATGATGGGAACCCTTATAAAGAGGCTTCCGTCTACCATAACAACACAAACTTGTGCATATAGATATTGCCAAGAGAAACATGCAAGATGGATTTATCGAGAGTGATTAGTGCTGGTGAAATGATAAAAGAAAGAAATTAATACTCAAAATATCCGTCGGGCTGCAAATAAAAACCCTGTCTCAGTAGTATAGAAGACAGAAGCGGCCGGGGTCAACCGTGGGCTATAGCGAGATAAAATAGTTCCTAAGCTTGTCACAAAAGGGGGAGTTAATTGACTTGTTTGAAAATATTAAGCAGATTACTTACTGAGTGCAGATGAATTAAATGGAACTCCGGGTTTTAGGTTTATCTATATTGATTAATTATGCTATCTCTACCGGTTTAATATATTAGTTTGGCAAAATTCCTGTTATTATCCTAAGACTAAGTCATAGACCCTTAAGACTCGTTCACATAAAATGCTCGGTCTAATCATGGTTCGAGCAATACTATGTAAACGGACGTTAAATTCGAGGAATTATAATTGCATCTGAAAATACTAACCTATTAAATCATAATAAGCTTTCTCTAGATTTACGGCTTAATTAACCTGTCTATTTATCACCTGGTATGATCAAAATAGACTTAGGAAGCATTTTAATAAATTCATGTAATTTATTAAATGGTGAGAGAAAACCTTTAAGCGTAACAAACTGTATTTATTTTAACCGGTAGAAATATTGATTACATAATTAAACAAACCATAATTAAACCTTGCCCGGAGTAAATCCTCATTAGCCTGACATATTAAAGACAGAATAAGAAGTAGGAATACATCTAAAAGATGTTTATTTCCGCTCCGCTATCTTATCTGCTAATATTTTTGATAGAGGTTGGACAGGATAACGTATGAAGTGAATGATTTATGGGATGAGATGTAGTATGGAATTTATGTGGATGAAATGAGTGATTTTGTGGAGAGTTTTTATGGTATTTTTATGGAAGGAAAATGGCATAAGTTTGGGGTGGAATGAGATATGATTTAATGGAGGTTTGGAGGTGTATTTATAGAGAAATAGGGTAAATGGGGTGGTAGGCGGTGGTATTTGCGCGTGAAGAGATAAGGCTTTTCTCTTCACACGCTCCTTTCTAGCTGTCAAAATAGCAGTGTCCGACCAGTGTCCGGACCAGGTGGTCCGGACGAGGTCGATGCGCGCGTCCGAACCAGTACGTCCGGACGGTGGTTCAGACAAAATTGTTTTGCCTCTAAAACTTCGTTTGAGCTCCGATTTGATCCCCGTTTTCGCCTACGCGTTTCGTCTCTTCGTGCACTTTGCTCCTAGCTTGGTTTTCTCATGTTTAACCAATAAATTTGTGAGATAATCAATAAACATAACTAGAGGAAAAAACTAACCAAAGTGGAAAATGAGCAAGAAAGTGCTAATATAATATATGAACACCTATAAAACATGCTCATTTGGACACTTATCACACCCCCACACTTATCTTTTTGCTTGTCCTCAAGCAAAACCATGTACCCAAGTAAGTAGGAATGCTCAATATTAACAAATATTATTATGAAGGGTAGGATAAAGAAGTGAACAGTTCATGATCTTTTTAACTTATTGAGGAGTGTGATCCATCAACTGCTGGTGGCATAGGTGTGCTCAGGGTAAAAAAAATATAGAGTTTCGGGGTATGATCCAAGGTACTTCAATGTTTCTTTGTTTAGGCGACTCCGAGAACTTTTACCATGGCCAACTTCTCTCAAGAACGGGCATTGGGGAGAACACAAAAGGAAAAATGGATTTATGCATTTGTTTCACTTTGCATAAGAGATGAGAAATAGGCATCACGCTTTGTATCAAGAACATCAACTCTCTTTTGTGGTTACCAACGTGTCTCGAAAGTCCCTTATTTTTTGTATTCTCTTTTTTTTAACAGAGGAGTACCCCTTTGCAATCCCTAAGAGAGAAGACAGAAAGAAACCTGAGCAATAAAATCCAACCATTGCAGATTATTTGGTCACACCGATATAAAATGCTCCTCAAAAGTAATTAAAATTTTAAAATTTTTACCATTTATCCCACAATTCATAACAGTATTTATTTTTAAAGAGAAACCTACATTAGCAGGGTACATAATTTTAATTTTTGAACAAATGCAAGATAAGCAGAGAGATTTAAACATTTTTAGCACAAAATGCCCTGAAAAGGCTCTTCCCCCACACTTAAGCTCAAGCAATGCCCTCATTGCGGCGATGGAATTAAATTAATAGGGCATGCAATTAATAAAGGAAAGAGTGTACTCCCCAGATTTCGTAGAGCGTGTAGAGCTCCCCCACACTTGAGTGCAGCTGTGGAATGTCATGAATTTTCCTGTAAAGAATATTCTACACAGCGAGAAGAACTCAAGTGAAACCTGCATTTTATTATAACAAATAAAAGGGAAATATAGTACAAAAAAGAAAACAACATTAAATCAAAGGAAAGACAAAAGATATAGTGGGTTGCCTCCCACAAGCTGCCCGGGTTTAACGTCTCTAGCTAGACGTATGTTTTTTTTATCCCGGATCATAAATGAATGTTGACAATGGTAGTACCGGGAACAGGAAATTGGCAATATGTAGGACCGAACCACCTGGATCAAAACTGAAATACCCCAAACCTTAATATATTGTTTAAACACTTAAATATGGTGTATTAAGACTAAAAAAGAGTCTTAGAAACATTAGTAAACAAATTTAAACAAAAGAAACACAAATGTGCTTTAAAGTCAATAAGAGCCAAAATGTGCTCTAAGCTTGGGATAAACTTGGTTAAGACCTAATGAACTTACCAAGACCTCATTTATACACTAATGAACATATTGAACCAATTACCAAAGAAAACCAAGCTGAAAACAAGTTTAAACACAAAATGTGCTTTAAGGAGTCTTAAAGCACATTTTTGAAAAATTGTCTTGTAAATGAGTTTTGAGTGGCTAGATGTCCATCATTACTCTTAAATATATATGTGTACTATATAATATCACATTTGGATGTCTATATTAATGGGAAATCAAAAATTTCACTTCTATGTGCCTTGTTTTCATGAATAGTAATTTTTATAAGCTATTTTAACATATGTTGTATTAAGTAATTAAATTGACAAACAAAGACTAAATTACCCCTAATGTAAATGGGGGCCGGTTTCTTAAGTGTGGTGACTCACCACTCTCTTATTAATGTATTAAGTAAGTAATGATAAGTAAATAAACTACTTTTTACTTTTACTACAAATATCTTCAAAAAAGAAATTCTATCTCATTCTCTCATTTCCTTCCTTGTTCACACGGCTCCACACCTCTCTTCTTCCTTTTCTTCCACGGTAATACCACACCACCTCCATTAAAACTCTTCTTTGATCTCTTGTAAAATCTTGCTCACTTGTTCAAATAAAAACAAACACCACCAATCTCTTCCTCTCATCAAGCTCTTCATTTCTATCTTCTCAAAATTCCAAGACCACCATTTCGGTGCCATGGAGTTCCACCATTGAAGGAGCTTGAGCTTGTATTTTTACATATTGTTACTCTCCTTTGCTTCTAGGTAAGGAATCTCAAATAAAAACTTCATTTCCTTCATGTTTTTGTGGTAACCGAAAATACATATTGAAGGAGCTCTTTGTGTGACCTTGTTCTAGCTTCATTCCAACTCTTCATGGACTAGGTGGAGTCCTCTCTTGCTAGATATTCAAACTCTCTTCAAAGAGCAAGGTAAAACAACTACATTAATGTTTTTGAAACAATGTAAAATTAGGGTTTACAATGAGATGAAGCTTATAGCTTGAATACTCATTGTAATGTTTGTATATTGTTTAGAGCTTGTCAAAGATTCAAATACCCTATCGGTTTTTAAAGGAAACAAGAAAGAAGTTGTTTGGAAAAAGAGGTAAATCTACTAACCTAATGTTGTTTAAATGCCTTAGGAGAAATGAGCTTATAATGCTTGTTAAAACTACCTAAAGAGCAAATGGTGAATGACTTAGTAAAGTGTTCCCAAGAGCTTAGTAAAAGGCATATGTGTTGTTGAGTGTATTTGCAGGTTAAAGGCAAATATATTGTGGAAATTCAGTGTTTATGATTTATGCATCTTAAGGGCCTAAGAGCCATGTCATTTAAGGGCCTAAGTGCCATGCAATTTAAATTATGCACTATATTGTGATGTAGTGCTTTGTGAGTGGAGTTTGTGTATAATAAGTGCTTGATGATTTTAGTGTTCTTGGTTGTTTGTTGGTAAAAACAATGTGTTTTGGTTTAGTAATGTTCTAGGAGAACCTATGTCGAAATTTAGGTAATGAATGAGAAGTTCTAAGAGTTAAAATGAGTTTGATAAGTTAAGAGGTGTTTAGGTTGGTTAAGTGTTGTTTTTGTGTAAGAAACATGCATTAAGGTGATTTAGGATGTAACAAGGACTTAGGCATGAGCTTGAAGTTTTAGTATGTACCAAAGTCATTTTGGACTTAGATAAAGAGTTAGGCAAACTTTGGTAAAATAAGGAGAAAGTGTAAACTTGGAAAAGAATTTCAAGAGTGACATAAGGAGTTGGTTGTGAGAAATAATGCTTAAGAGATGATGTTAAGGTGAGGAGAAAGCATTTTGGGATAGTAGTTATCATAGGTGAGAAACACCATTTAGAAACCTAGTGTAAAATGTTGTAAGTGTTAAGGAATTTTACAAGGAAATAAGTAAAGGCTTAAGGAATTAGAAAATGAGTTTCATGGATGTTGCATGTGGATATAAGGGTACCAAATGTTGTTAGGAAGCATAAAGAGGCTTTGGGAGAAGTTTGGTGAGGATTTGGCAAATTTGGGTAAGTTTAGAGGACGTCCGACCCAGGGGTCCGACCCAGTTTTGGGTCGGACAGCCTCTGTTAGATGTTAGGAAAGTGTTCTGTAATGGTCCGACCCAAAAGGGTGGGTCGGACATGGGTCAGACGGTCATATTTCAAAGGAGGGAAAATGTTTCTGGAATGGTCCGACCCAGTCGAGTGAGTCGGACGTGGGTCGGACGGGCATGTTTGTAAGGCGGTGAAATGTTCTAATGGTCCGACCCAGAAGGGTGGGTCGGACATGGGTCGGACATGGATGTTCTGAGGTCGATGGAATTCTCTGTAATGGTCCGACCCGTCGAGTGAGTCGGACTTGGGTCGGACATGTCTCTGGAATGGTCCGACCCAGAAGGTTGGGTCGGACATGGGTCGGACATGGTAAGGTTCTTCAGACCCGAAAACCACTGGAAGGGTCCGACCCAGTTGTGGGTCGGACGGTGGGTCGGACATACCAAAACTTGTAAAAAAAAAACAGAAAAGAATGTGACTTATGTAGTTAACCCTAGGGTGTATAATGAAGGTAACCTAGGGTAAGTTGACATTAAAACATGTCATACAATTATGTTAAACACTTAGTAAATTTGGAGGTCAAGTAAGTTAATTAACCGACGTTCTTGAATCATGTATAGGAGTGACCTACGGTGGAAACAAATCAAGGCAAGGACCAAGGTATGGTTTTCTTGCTGTCTGTTGCCTACCGGTTTACACCGGCTTGTGTGTTGTATGTTTTTCTGTGTGTTTACAACGTTATAAGATTTAAACATGTAATGAGTTTACAGTTGTTCATATTATTGTGATGTGATGTTGTGACTCATTTCCCTTGTGTGTGTCTAACATGACTTACCACCTATTGTGTGTGGTTGTTAAGTTCCACTATGAACTTCTAACAAGTGTTAACTGGGAAGTGAGGAATCCGGTTGTCCGGTCATGCATGTAAGTTAAGAGTAGATATCTGAATCAGATTCGACTCTTATGTTGTTAAGATTGTTCTCCTTAATTTGGCGTTCGATCTCCCGCTAGCTTCTTCCAAAGCTTACCTATTCTGACTTATGATCGGTTTAGTGGGAACATATGTTTGTGTGGTGTGTTCGGGTCACTAAATCCGAACCATCTGTGACTTAAGTTACTCGTTCGTCTAACAGAACGGTAATGAGTGTGTTTAACGAGCTTAACATGAGAGTGAATCACTCTCTAGGCTCTTGTGTTATTTGACCCTTGTGGTTTGTTATTGTGGAACGAAGATCCACCGTGTATTTGAAGTTGAGCTGTGCACTATTGATGCTATGCCCACGTTATGTTATGTTATGTATATAAATGAATGCCATGTTATCATGACAATTAGTTGCGCGTATCCCGGTAGTCGATGGGCTGCGCGTTAACCATGCCAGCCAAGGGTTGCTGACCCCCTCAGGGGATCCATATTTCTTATACTGCAGGATGAGGATCGAAGAAGCGGAGTGGCTCTAGATCCTAGGAAGTGATTTACTTTGTATACTTTTGGATGTTGGCCCGGGATGCGCCTGTGCTCCCGTGGCGTGTTATATACTTGGTTGTGACAGTTAATAGTGGTGTGATACAGTGAAGGATTTATGTAAACACTCGGTATTGTATATGTTGTATTTATGGTTTAGTTCAATGCTCGGGAGTCTGATCATCAGACCGGTACACTTGTATTTATTCTGCCTTGTTAACCACGTGGGTGGTTGACGGCGTTGTAGCACCATTCGTTAGTTACTGTTTAGTTATTTTACTTCCGCTGCGATCTCATTTAGTGTTATGTTCGTAGTAGGGTGTTACAAAAAGTGGTATCAGAGCGAAGTATCGCTCTGATGACTAGAATACCGAGCTTAGGAATATACCGAGTTAGGAAACCTAACTACAGTTACTTCAGTGAACATTATGGAAAGGTTAGCCACTAACTAAGTGTGGAGATACCTTATTGTCGGGAAGCGTTACAACCGTTGGACCGATAAGTGTGTAAGCATATTGCTAATGAATATTCATGTGAATACAGATGGCAGGTAGACCGCGTGGTAGAGGCCGCGGTAGTGGTGCTAGTGATGCGGGTGACCAGGGCGAGAACACTACGGCTCAGGTTATGGCTGAGGCTGTAGCAGCCGCTGTGGCCCAGATGGTACCCCAGCTTGTAGCTGCGATACAGCAGGGGCAGATGCCCGGAGTTCAACCACCACCGCCACCGCCACGAGAGACCAATTGGGTCAAGGCATTGGCAGACTTGAGACCCCCTTCATTTCATGGGGAGACCGACCCACGTAAGCTGGAGGCGTACATCTCCGAGTTGGAGACCGCCTACGAGACCTTGGCTGTACCCGCAGAGGCTAAGGTCCGTCTTGCCGCTTACTACCTGAAGGGTTCGGCACAAAACTGGTGGAAGCTTGTGAGAGAGGACCGGATGGCGGACCCTCAGTTTGGATGGAGGAGTACACGGCTCTGCTGCGAGCCAAATACTACCCTGTGCACGTTCAAGAGGCCAAGCGCCTTGAGCTGGATAGTCTGAGACAGGGGGACAAGGTGTCGGTTGATGAGTATTACACTGCCTTCACCGGCCTTGTCCACCTGTTACCGGACCTGGGATACTCGAACCGGGTGCTGGTAAACCGTTTTTACAACGGTCTCAGCCACCGTCTTCGCTATGGGATGGGGCCAGCTGAGTATACTACCTTGCAGGTAATTTAAATAAAGAGTGATGTGAATATGTGTAGTCTACAAGTGAGTATTGATGTGAGTTTGTGAGTATGTATTGCGGGGCATGACTGACCATCCTAAATTCAGGAGTGCTATCATGCCTGCTAAGGTGGAGATCACCGTCCGTCTGAGGGACGAGGAGAATGCGCACAAGCGCAGGGGCCGAGCGAGGGCCAGAGTTCGCAGGGGTACGCGGGGAGGAAAGAAGAAGAAGAAACCTTATCCCCAGCCCCAGAAGAGTCAGCACCAGGGTGACAAGGGCCAAGCCCAAACCACCACAGCTGAGGAGCCACTGAAGCTTACATATGCTTATGCGGCGAAGCCCCTACGCTCTTACCCACCTAAGGGTAATTGTTTAATCTTGTGTGATAAGTTGATGTGTATTGTTGATAAGTTGTGAGACAAGTACTGAGTGTGTATTGTGTTAGCAGCTAGCACGGGCTCTGGACCGGAGCGCCACTATTACTGTAAGTGGTGCAATGGAGACCACCCCGGCAAGGACTGCAAAGGAAATGAGGTGCAGTGTCGATACTGCGAGAAGTGGGGTCACCGTGACCATGAGTGTTACCGGAATCACAACAGCAGAGTTAACAAGCCCAGAGGGCAGTGGAAGGGTAAGGCCACAGCAGCTATTGATGGCCCGAAGACGGCTAACCAGCCACCCACAGATCAGAGGCACACTGATTCCCAGAAGGGGAAAGGGTCGGGACCTAGCAAGGCCACCCTGAATGTGGTGGACCGGTCTGAGGCGCCAGGGCCCTCTTCTAGACCAGGTACCGCCTAAACTGTTGAATGTAATAAGTGATTGCATACCGCATTTCATGCTTGTGTGTATTAGTGAGTTCAAGTATATTATCATGTGAGTAAGGAGTTAAAGTGTAGTGTGAAAGACACCTAATTAGATAATTCTAAACTTAAAGGAACCTTCAATATATGTTATCCAATCCCACCCACACCAAACCCTGAAGAAACCACCATCAACATCACCGACTTTCCAATGGAGCAATGTCAGGTTATCCAGCCAGGTATGATACTTTTAAATGGATACCTGACACCGGAAGCACAAATCCATGTCATCAGACGATGCGACGAACTTGGAGCTGAGCTAAACCTGGAGGTTTCTACACACCTGAATATCCGAACGGATCAAGAATGCAATTGAAGATGATGTGCATGGGTAAGGACTGGAACCCTTACACCAAGTCATATCAAGAAGTGCGAGCCGAAGATGGAGCAACAGTACCAAGTATACCTGAGGAGTTCCGTGCGGTCGTTAATCACGCCGTGGGAATTGCTCAACAAGTTGAAACGGATTCGATTCCGAATGTGGAAGCAGATTTGTGTATTGTGAACTTCTACCAGAAAGGTGGACGGTTAGGTTTACACCAAGATAAGGACGAGTCACCCGAGTCTCTAAGTAAGGGAGTACCCGTGGTGTCTTGGTCCATTGGTGATACCGCAGTATTTGTGTATGGCGAGCAGAAGCGTGCTGATCTCGCAAGGAAGTTAATACTAAAATCAGGAGATGTGTTAATCATGGGTGGGCAGTCAAGGATGCTATATCATGGCATCAGGAAGATCAAACTGAATACCGCACCGTCGGCAGTGATCAATGCCACACACATGAAACCTGGACGTTTGAATTTGACCTTCAGACAATTCTAAAGCCTTGTATACTTTTGTAATGTGTTAAGCCAGTATATGTTAAGGGAGTTACGTATGTCTTAAGTTGTATCAACCATGTAAACCAACAATGTTGTAAAGAGGAAGTGTTAATGAATAAAGTGGAGTTATTGAAGTATATCAACCGTGTTGTTACCCAGTACTTATTAGTTTGCCAATGAATTAGGCTGTGCACTCGGAACGGGAGGTACACTGAGTGTCTGCAATGAGGCAGAAGCCGGCAAGAGCGGCACAATCCTCACCGGTACCTTTCCAGTGAATGGCATGGATGCATCGATCTTGTTCGACTCTGGAGCCTCACACACATTTGTTTCGCTATCTTTTGCGAAGAGGCTGGGGTTAGATGGAGAGGAGATGCCAGACTTCTTGGTCACTCTCCCATCGAAAGAGCGGATCAGGTGTACCCGCTACCACCGAGATGTCATTGTAAGAATCAGAGGTGAAGAGTTCCCGATCGACCTGATAGAGTTCGACGGACTTGGATTTGATGTGATTGTCGGGATGAACTGGTTGGAGCGGTACAAGGGCAGAATCCTGTGTGCCGAGCATCGACTGCTTCTTCGGAGTCCATCTGGGGTTACCATATCATACCGCTAGAGGCCCAGGGAGCCTTCGACACAGATCATCACCGCCATGGCCATGTATCGTGAGTTACGACGAGGGAGTGATGTATACCTCTGCTATGTCCAGGACATAGAGAGAGACCCTGAGTTTAGCCCAGATGTGCCGGTAGTGTCGGAGTTTCCTGATGTATTTCCTAAGGAGCTGTCGGGCATGCCGCCAGCACGAGAGGTTGAGTTTGAGATCGACCTAGTTCCGGGCACTGGACCCATTGCGAAAGCACCTTATCGTATGGCTCTAGCAGAGATAACAGAGCTCAAGGAGCAGCTGAGAGACCTACTTGACAAGGGCTTTATCCGCCCTAGTGTTTCACCATGGGGAGCGCCGGTCCTCTTCGTGAAGAAGAAGGACGGTAGCCTCCGCCTGTGTATTGATTATCGGGAGCTGAATGCTGTTACGGTGAAGAACCGTTACCCCTTACCACGCATCGACGATCTATTTGATCAGCTGAGGGGAGCATCAGTATTCTCCAAGATAGACTTACGTTCCGGATACCATCAGATTGCCATCCGTGACAGTGATATCGAAAAGACAGCTTTCAGAACGAGGTATGGGCACTATGAGTTCACAGTTATGCCATTTGGCTTATCAAATGCACCAGCTAAGTTCATGGACTTAATGAACTGCTTGTTCCAAGACCAGTTGGACAAGTCTGTGGTAGTCTTCATCGACGACATTCTTGTGTATTCTAAATCAAGAGGTGAGCACGAAAGCCACCTGAGAAATGTGTTACAAACATTGAGGAGGAATCAGTTGTATGCAAAGTTTTCAAAATGTGAATTTTGGTTGAACCAAGTATCCTTTCTTGGACATGTGATTTCTGAGGCCGGGATCGCTGTTGATCCGGCAAAGATTGATTGTGCACACCTGGCCTAGGCCGAAGACAGTCACTGATATCAGGAGCTTCCTCGGTCTGGCAGGTTATTATAGGAGATTTGTGAAGGACTTCTCCAGTGTCTCGAAGCCGATGACTTCCTTAGTGAAGAAGGATGCACCATTCGAGTGGACAGTCGACTGTGAGAGTTCTTTCACGAGTCTCAAGGATGCTCTGACATCTGCACCAGTCCTGACTATACCAGATGGTCCAGATGGTTTTGAGGTCTACTGCGACGCATCAGGTAGAGGTATGGGTTGTGTATTGATGCAACACGGGAAGGTCGTAGCATACGCCTCCCGTCAGCTGAAAAGCATGAGGAGAACTACCCTACCCACGACTTAGAATTGGGTGCCATTGTCTTCGCATTGAAGATATGGCGACATTATTTGTATGGGGTAAGTGTGACGATTTATTCTGACCACAAAAGCTTAAAGTACTTGTTCACTCAGAAAGAGTTGAACATGAGGCAAAGGAGGTGGGTTGAATTTCTGAATGACTACGATATTAATCTGCAATATAAAGAGGGTAAGGCAAATGTGGTAGCTGACGCATTGAGTCGCCGAGCACACTCTCTCCATTCGTTAGTCTCTCATACTGGCTTGGTTGAAGAGGTGCGGAGTGCTCAGATGACGGATCAGTACATGCTGGAGATCCGGCAGAAGCTTATTGATGGCACATTCGAGGGTCAGAAGTACGACTTCAGACTCCACGATGATGACTTGATTAGGCTGAATGGCCGATTGTGTATACCTAGGAGTGGCGCTGAGTTGAAGGAGCGCATATTGAGTGAATCCCATTGTTCTACTACTTCGATTCACCTCGGAGCTTCAAAAATTGTATAAGAGTATGAAAAGGTATTTTTGGTGGACTGGAATGAAGAAAGATGTTAGTGATTATGTATTGAGGTGTCTCACTTGCCAGAAGGTCAAGTTTGAGCACCGACGGCCTGGTGGTATGGTACAGCCAATGCCAGTGCCTGAATGGAAGTTCCATGATATCTCCATGGACTTTGTAGTAGGGCTTCCGCCTACAAGGGGAGGTCTGAATATGATATGGGTTGTAGTTGACCGACTGACCAAGGTGGCCCGATTAATTCCGATGAAGGACACTTGGAAAGTGGCAAGATTGGCAGAACTCTTTGATAAGGAAATTGTAAGACATCATGGCGTACCGAAAACGATTGTATCTGACAGAGATACCAGATTCTTATCCAGATATTGGAAGTCTACACGAGAGGCATTGGGTACTGAACTGAAATTGAGTACAGCGTTTCACCCACAGACCGATGGTCAGAGTGAGCGCACCATTCAGACACTTGAGGATATGCTGCGTGCTTGTGCACTTGACTTTCAGACCAGCTGGATTGATAAGTTACATCTGATCGAGTTTAGTTACAACAACACTTACCACGCTTCGATCAAGATGTCTCCCTTCCAGGCCTTGTACGGTAGACCATGCCGCACGCATTATGCTGGGATGAGTCGAGTGAGACGGTCATTATAGGACCAGATTATCTTGAACAAGTCCAGGCAGAAGTTCGCCAGATCCGGGCTAACATGAAGGCAGCTCAGGATAGACAGAAGTCGTACGCAGATGTGCGCAGACGTGACCTGGAGTTCGCCGTGGGCGATCAGGTATTTTTGAGAGTATCCCCCATGAAGGGAGTATTTCGTTTTGGCCAGAAGGGCAAGTTGAGCCCAAAGTATGTGGGGCCTTATGTTGTGACGGAGCGGATCGGCCCGGTAGCCTATAGACTAGACCTACCCGCCGAGCTGGGCAAGGTACATGATGTATTTCATGTGTCCCAGTTGAAGAAGTATATGTCTCATCCGTCTCATGTGGTTCAGCCTGAAAGGCTAACCTTAGAGCCGACCATGCGATCAGTGGAGACTCCGGTACGAATTCTGGATACTAAGACTCGAGACACTCGCCATAAGTCTGTGAGACTGGTGAAAGTTCTTTGGTCTAACCAGGACGTTGAGGAGGCCACTTGGGAGCTGGAAGATAAGATGAAGGCGAAGTACCCGTCATTGTTTACTTCTTAGTGCTTATTTGTATAGGGTACGGGGCGTACCCCTTTTAAGGGGGGTAGAGCCGTTTCGGTTATGTGTGTACGACGTGTATTTGAATACATCGTCTATGTATGTTGTTATGTTACAGACCGTTGTGTCTGAATGATGTGGATAATGTTGTATGGACCTTGTGTCCAATGTTATGTACCCGATGTTATGTTGTATGGACCTTGTGTCCAATGTTATGTAAGTGTGTTAATGATGTATGGAAGTATTGTTTATAAGTATTCCCGTGTTCTAATATTTAGGATATGGGGAAGTATGAACTTTGAGGGCAAAGTTCTTTTAAGGGGGGTAGATTGAAATACCCCAAACCTTAATATATTGTTTAAACACTTAAATATGGTGTATTAAGACTAAAAAAAGAGTCTTAGAAACATTAGTAAACAAATTTAAACAAAAGAAAACACAAAATGTGCTTTAAAGTCAATAAGAGCCAAAATGTGCTCTAAGCTTGGGATAAACTTGGTTAAGACCTAATGAACTTACCAAGACCTCATTTATACACTAATGAACATATTGAACCAATTACCAAAGAAACCAAGCTGGAAAACAAGTTTAAACAAAAATGTGCTTTAAGGAGTCTTAAAGCACATTTTTGAAAAATTGTCTTGTAAATGAGTTTTGAGTGGCTAGATGTCCATCATTACTCTTAAATATATATGTGTACTATATAATATCACATTTGGATGTCTATATTAATGGGAAATCAAAAATTTCACTTCTATATGCCTTGTTTTCATGAATAGTAATTTTAATAAGCTATTTTATAACATATGTTGTATTAAGTAATTAAATTGACAAACAAAGACTAAATTACCCCTAAGTGTAAATGGGGGCCGGTTTTCTTAAGTGTGGTGACTCACCACTCTCTTATTAATGTATTAAGTAAGTAATGATAAGTAAATAAACTACTTTTTACTTTTACTACAAATATCTTCAAAAAAGAAATTCTATCTCATTCTCTCATTTCCTTCCTTGTTCACACGGCTCCACACCTCTCTTCTTCCTTTTCTTCCACGGTAATACCACACCACCTCCATTAAAACTCTTCTTTGATCTCTTGTAAAATCTTGCTCACTTGTTCAAATAAAAAACAAACACCACCAATCTCTTCCTCTCATCAAGCTCTTCATTTCTATCTTCTCAAAATTCCAAGACCACCATTTCGGTGCCATGGAGTTCCACCATTGAAGGAGCTTGAGCTTGTATTTTTACATATTGTTACTCTCCTTTGCTTCTAGGTAAGGAATCTCAAGTAAAAACTTCATTTCCTTCATGTTTTTGTGGTAACCGAAAATACATATTGAAGGAGCTCTTTGTGTGACCTTGTTCTAGCTTCATTCCAACTCTTCATGGACTAGGTGGAGTCCTCTCTTGCTAGATATTCAAACTCTCTTCAAAGAGCAAGGTAAAACAACTACATTAATGTTTTTGAAACAATGTAAAATTAGGGTTTACAATGAGATGAAGCTTATAGCTTGAATACTCATTGTAATGTTTGTATATTGTTTACAACTTGTCAAAGAATCAAATACCCTATCGGTTTTTAAAGGAAACAAGAAAGAAGTTGTTTGGAAAAAGAGGTAAATCTACTAACCTAATGTTGTTAAATGCCTTAGGAGAAATGAGCTTATAATGCTTGTTAAAACTACCTAAAGAGCAAATGGTGAATGACTTAGTAAAGTGTTCCCAAGAGCTTAGAAAAGGCATATGTGTTGTTGAGTGTATTTGCAGGTTAAAGGCAAATATATTGTGGAAATTCAGTGTTTATGATTTATGCATCTTAAGGGCCTAAGAGCCATGTCATTTAAGGGCCAAAGTGCATGCAATTTAAATATGCACTATATTGTGATGTAGTGCTTTGTGAGTGGAGTTTGTGTATAATAAGTGCTTGATGGATTTTAGTGTTCTTGGTGTTTGTTGGTAAAAACAATGTGTTTTGGTTTAGTAATGTTCTAGGAGAACTATGTCGAATTTAGGTAATGAATGAGAAGTTCTAAGAGTTAAAATGAGTTTGATAAGTTAAGAGGTGTTAGGTTGGTTAAGTGTTGTTTTGTGTAAGAAACATGCATTAAGGTGATTTAGGATGTAACAAGGACTTAGGCATGAGCTTGAGGTTTAGTATGTACCAAAGTCATTTTGGACTTAGATAAAGAGTTAGGCAAACTTTGGTAAAATAAGGAGAAAGTGTAAACTTGGAAAAGAATTTCAAGAGTGACATAAGGAGTTGGTTGTGAGAAATAATGCTTAAGAGATGATGTTAAGGTGAGGAGAAAGCATTTTGGGATAGTAGTTATCTAGGTGAGAAACACCATTTAGAAACATAGTGTAAAATGTTGTAAGTGTTAAGGAATTTACAAGGAAATAAGTAAAGGCTTAAGGAATTAGAAAATGAGTTTCATGATGTTGCATGTGGATATAAGGGGTACCAAATGTTGTTAGGAAGCATAAAGAGGCTTTGGGAGAAGTTTGGTGAGGATTTGGCAAAATTTGGGTAAGTTTAGAGGACGTCCGACCCAGGGGTCCGACCCAGTTTTGGGTCGGACAGCCTCTGTTAGACGTTAGGAAAGTGTTCTGTAATGGTCCGACCCAAAAGGGTGGGTCGGACATGGGTCGGACGGTCATATTTCAAAAGGAGGGAAAATGTTTCTGGAATGGTCCGACCCAGTCGAGTGAGTCGGACGGGGGTCGGACGGGCATGTTGTAAGGCGGTGAAATGTTCTGTAATGTCCGACCCGAAGGGTGGGTCGGACATGGGTCGGACATGGATGTTCTGAGGTCGATGGAATTCTCTGTAATGGTCCGACCCAGTCGAGTGAGTCGGACTTGGGTCGGACATGTCTCTGGAATGGTCCGACCCGAAGGTTGGGTCGGACATGGGTCGGACATGGTAAGGTTCTTCAGACCCGAAAACCACTGGAAGGGTCCGACCCAGTTGTGGGTCGGACGGTGGGTGGGTCGGACATACCAAAACTTGTAAAAAAAAACAGAAAAGAATGTGACTTATGTAGTTAACCCGGGTGTATAATGAAGGTAACCTAGGGTAAGTTAGACATTAAAACATGTCATACAATTATGTTAAACACTTAGTAAATTTGGAGGTTAAGTAAGTTAATTAACCGACGTTCTTGAATCATGTATAGGAGTGACTACGGTGGAAACAAATCAAGGCAAGGACCAAGGTATGGTTTTCTTGCAGTCTGTTGCCTACCGGTTTACACGGCTTGTGTGTTGTATGTTTTTCTGTGTGTTTACAACGTTATAAGATTTAAACATGTAATGAGTTTACAGTTGTTCATATTATTGTGATGGATGTTGTGACTCATTTCCCTTTGTGTGTCTAACATGACTTACCACCTATTGTGTGTTGGTTGTTAAGTTCCACTATGAACTTCTAACAAGTGTTAACTGGGAAATGAGGAATCCGGTTGTCCGGTCATGCATGTAAGTTAAGAGTAGATATCTGAATCAGATTCGACTCTTATGTTGTTAAGATTGTTCTCCTTAATTTGGCGTTCGATCTCCGCTAGCTTCTTCCAAAGCTTACCTATTCTGACTTATGATCGGTTTAGTGGGAACATGTGTTTGTGTGTGTGTTTCGGGTCACTAAATCCGAACCATCTGTGACTTAAGTTACTCGTTCGTCTAACAGAACGGTAATGAGTGTGTTTAACGAGCTTAACATGAGAGTGAATCACTCTCTAGGCTCTTGTGTTATTTGACCCTTGTGGTTTGTTATTGTGGAACGAAGATCCACCGTGTATGTGAAGTTGAGCTGTGCACTATTGATGCTATGCCCACGTTATGTTATGTTATGTATATAAATGAATGCCATGTTATCATGACAATTAGTTGCGCGTATCCCGGTAGTCGATGGGCTGCGCGTTAACCATGCCAGCCAAGGGTTGCTGACCCCCTCGGGGGATCCATATTTCTTATACTGCAGGATGAGGATCGAAGAAGCGGAGTGGCTCTAGATCCTAGGAAGTGATTTACTTTTGTATACTTTTGGATGTTGGCCCGGGATGCGCCTGTCCCGTGGCGTGTTATATACTTGGTTGTGACAGTTAATAGTGTGTGATACAGTGAAGGATTTATGTAAACACTCGGTATTGTATATGTTGTATTTATGGTTTTAGTTCAATGCTCGGGAGTCTGATCATCAGACCGGTACACTTGTATTTATTCTGCCTTGTTAACCACGTGGGTGGTTGACGGTGTTGTAGCACCATTCGTTTAGTTACTGTTTAGTTATTTACTTCCACTGCGATCTCATTTAGTGTTATGTTCGTAGTAGGGTGTTACAAAAACAAAGAATTACGGCAACATTACAGTAGGAAAACAAACTCCACAAAACCTGGTTTTGAAGGAGGTGTTTGTTGCCATTAATATTGTATTGAAATCCGGGTGGTGGTGGTAGTGCTTCCTCAAACTGGAGAATGTAAACATTCTCCCTCTGTTGTTTAGCCGTATGCATGGAAGATGGTAGTGGTGTGTTCGCTCATAGTCGAGGATGTAAATTTTCTCCTCTGGAATGTAAATGAAGGTGGAAGTGGGCTTCAACGGGTGGGTTGGGTGGGCATTATTTTTCTTTGTCGAAGGGCCCAAATTTTCCAATGGATGATCCTTAGTGTGAGTATCATCCTTTTCAAATTTAAGGATGAAGACATCCTTAACTGCTTTGAGTGGTTTAGGGAGAACTTCTGGGAAATTTGTATCTTCAAGTTCTGACCCTGGATCAAATGGAAAGGTGGCCTTCTCACTCAGCGAGCTGACTTCGAGTTTCCACCCTACTTCTTTGTTGCACAAGAGGGGAAGGCTGTGATCCTCCAGATGAAGATCAAAGTTGGATGGCTTTTCCTCTTCAAATTTGAGGATGTAATAATCCTCGTCTTCTTTGAGAGGCTCATAGGAAGAGCCTTGTTTGAATTCAACTTCAGAGGGAGGTGGTTCCTCGAAGGCGATATTGGTATTTTGTTTGGATGTTCTGGCGGGAGCGAGCATTTCCTCCTCTTCATTCTTGAGGATGTAACTATCCTCATTTTCTGGATATAGCACAGAGAAGGAGGGAAAATAACGGTAATTGACTTCAGAGGGAGGAATCCATGAAGTTGAGGTAAAAGTTGCCCTCTGATGGCTTGTCTTCAAGCTCAAACAGAAGGTTTGATCCGTTTGCTTAGGTTCGAACGGGGGTGGTGGTATAGAGGAACTCAAATCCTCAGGTAAGTCGTCCACTATATGAACCAGTTTGCTCTCAGGTTGCTGTGATGTAAGGTCTAGTGGACCTTCCATCATTTTGTTTATCGCAACTAATTTGGCATAGAGCTTCAGTAGGTTCGTGTCGAGGTACTCTTCCTCGGCATGCTGCTCCACTTCAGGGACCATTTCACTCTCGGGTGTTGCTCCCTTGAGCTAATGTGATGGGCTGGTCCCACTAGTAGAAAAAAGGCCTATTTCGGCGGTTCCAATGGGCCTATTTCGGCGGTTGTGAACCGCCGAAATGAGCACCGCCGAAATAGGTGTGAGCACCTATTTCGGCGGTTGTAAACCGCCGAACTAGATGTACCTATCTCGGCGGTTCTTAGAGAACAACCGCCGAGATAGGCCCCTGGGATTGACCGTGTGAGATTGACCATGAGTCTATCTCGGCGGTTCTTAGAGAACAACCGCCGAGATAGACTCATGGTCCAATCTCACACACGGTCAATCCCAGGGGCCTATCTCGGCGGTTGTTCTCTAAGAACCGCCGAGATAGGTATTTTTTTTTTGTTTTTTTCCATCCCAGCTTATATATATATATATTCACCACATTTGATTCAATCAGACCTGTAATAATGCTTCATCCATACAGGGAGCTCCAGCACACATTTAAAAAGTTATAAAAGCTCCCAATTAATACCAACGACGCACCACAATTTGAGAGTTAACAAAACCAATGCAATTACACTTACTTTCACACTTTCAATACAAATAAAAAACACCATTACAATTCAAATCTACCATTACACCATCCACAAGTGTACAGAGTTATATTTACATACTCGAAAAAGTTAGCAAAACATCTTCATGATCATCAATTCATTAAACTTGTGCAGACGAACTCCGACCATTCCTCAAGCATCTCAACAATTTGAGCATCATCATACTGACCATCTTTGAACACTTGTTCGTAAGCCTTGAAAAAAAATGAACATTAATCTAAAACGTACAAGTCTAACAACATGTAAAGAGCATAACTGAAACTTTCAAAGAATGTTACCATGTCTAACGAGTGCTCTGGTAAAAGGTTCGCCGCTCCTACTATGTCACTCATGAATCTCATGACATAGTATCCACATTCTGACCCCCCAGGCTGCATCGGACACTATACAAACACACATATTGACAGTTATAAACAAGTTTAAACATTATCACACAAATTTATCAATTAATAGAGTACCTTGACAGTGTTCCAAGGGATGTTACTTCATTGTTATACCCTGGAGTCTTAATGCAGCTCATGGAACTATATACATCAGCAATATATATAGTTTTAAGCATCAGTAGCAATTATGAAACAGTTAATGTTATGTAAAATAATTGTTGTTTACGATAACAAAATAATTACCCCAGTATTGCGGTGGATCTTCGGTCTCTTGGCACCCGCACCAAGTGAGTCAAATTGCAAGATTCGTGGGTGCTTCCCCATCACCAGCACAAGCAATGACCAATGTCGACTGTCCACAAATTACACAATGTGTTGAAATCATTAAGCAACTAACACAAACTATATGTTTTAGATAATACTAAGAAATAGTCAAATATCATACCCTGAATGATATGGCAGCATAATAAATGACTTTTCGAACATTCATAGAGGGCATTCGTCATATATTGCATAAGGCCTTGCGGATCACTTGTCATCTGGACTTCATTGCACATAGCAGGACACAGGAATCCAAATCTTTGATCTTGATAGACATTGATCGCCTTATCATGCACCCACCTATGAGGCAATATCATTAGTCATTAACTTTATTCAAACATCTAATTCATCACCAATTAATGAATTCAAAATATAAAAGGTAGAAGTCACTCACATGGCGGCCGACTTGATAATCGACACATTCAACCAATCCCTCCTGAAGCACTCCTCGAAGTCGGACATATACATCCAAATCGATGTATATCTTCTCCTTGAACTATATAGTGAAATATCCGCTCGGGATCTTCCACAATGAGGGAATCACTATCCGGTGGTAGCACCAACAACGAGGAATGCAGAATCTGCATATTGGTCGACAAGCCGGCCAATATTCTCTCTCCACCAAAGCAGGTCTAAGCACAAAATTTGTGGATGCCTTTGATTGCACAGGTGTGGCAATTCTTTTTCCTTTGCCCTTATCAGTCTTCGGTGGGGTCATATCCTATGATATTAGTCTAATTAAGTATATGGATGCAAGGTGGTACACCAATAGTTTTATAGCAACGGTTAAGAGTAATACCTGCCCAGGGAGTCTGACCAATCGTGCAGGCCACTGCACTGTCGCAGTTTGTGCAGAACGCACGGTAGGTCTTTGTGGGACCGGCACCGGTAAACCGACGTCAGCATGCTCTGCAACAAATTCGTCTACAAGCACTCGTGCATGGTAATGTCGGAGTGGTTCACCGTGCACAATATCACTTGGACGAGAGGGGAAAAGTTTTCCCCATGCAACCATGACCTCTTCTACTCCAATTTGTAAAAACAGATGGCACTCAGTGGGTGCCTGAGTGTTATGTGGAACTTGTTTAGATAAAAATTGAGAATTCTTCTATGATGATATTAGTGATCAAGTTAAAAATCATAATCGTCATGTACTCAATTGAAATGTAAGTCTAACCTGTAGAGATGCATAGGGAAACGGATCAGCCGAGTGGACACTACTTCTCACTACCGGTGCATTCTGCTGCTGAATGGGTGACTGATCAACTGGTGGTCGAGAAACCTCTTGGCTTTCATGCTGCTGTGGCTGAATCCTTGATATAGCCTGAGCGATCCTCTCGTCGACGTTCTGAGTAATCCTCTGCTCCATCTCAGCCACGCTCTCAGGTGCTCCTCGTAGCTAATCGACTGTCCCGGCTGATTCTGGACCCGGGTGCGCCAAATGCCTGGCGGATACCAACGTGCCCACCAAACCCAATGGCACGACCTGGATGATCCTTCTTACCAAGAGCGCGTGTAAGAGGATCATCATTCCTCTGTGAGGTCCAGGTGCCCTGGGTGAGCTGAGAGCTTAATTCACCCTAATATAACACACAAATACAGTTATTAGTTTAACATAAGTTCATATACAAAGGAAATGAACAGTTTGACTGAAAATGAAATGATATCACTTACCATTTGAGCAATAACTGCTCTCGTGGCTTCATCATATTGAGGATTTTCGGGAGTAGAGTTCTTCGGAATGTGGCTTAACTCCCACACTTTCATTCTTCTGCCACTGGCATCCAATGAGCCATCCGTGGGCAGATATCCCTTTTGCTCCCATTCTGGTACCCTTTGAGCAATACTTTTTCCACCTAAGTGGTGAGGGTACAGATTCTTCTTAGCATTTGCTTGTTGTTTCGCACGGAGAGCCTGCATAAATTAATGGGATCATGTTAAGTGAAATTGAACACAAAAAAACATAAGAAATTAAGATTAATTTATGTATGTATGACAATAAAGTGCACCTGGAACTCAGGTGTGTGACGCCTCTCAACAAATTGTAGCCATTGCTCTTCTGTTATGCCCTCGTAAACCTCCCATGGTGGTCTCACACCGTCTCCACCATGATCTGGCTCATCTGGATCTTCTGGAGTAGGCATCTTGTAGATGTACTTGTCAGCCAACTTATTCTTGTGGTCCCGGAACTGTTTCGACATCGCTGATAGCACATCGTTTTTAAGTGCGGGATCCACGGAGAAACGAGACTACGTACATGATCATTCAGTTAGTAAAGTAAACATAAATGTTCTATTATTTCACAAAAGATCATAGTAATAATGTAGAGATTTACCTGAAGACGCTGAAACATAGTATCCTTCAATGATTGAGGCACTTGCTTCCAGGTGTGGTTTATGTCGCAATATGACTTCACCAAATGGCTACCGTAAGTGGTGAAGTCATTCTTCCAATTTCCATGGGGCTGGTTGAATTGATTGAAGTCGACCGGTTTTGTAGGAGGGCCCTTGTTAGCCTTCAGCCCACGTGTTGCACCTCTTTTCTTCTGCTTCTTCGCCTCTGGTGGCACAACCGACTCCTCTTCGGTCTGCTGTGAAGGGCCAGCCTCAGTCTCGTGTACTGCTACCTGGTCCTTCTTCTTCTTTCCTCCTCTCGTGACCCGCTTACTTGGTCTATTCGGCTGTGGCTCAGGTTCTCCAGTCGAGATAAGCCGTCCAATGGGGTCATCTATAGGGTGATCATCCACTGCAAAAAAAATCATAAAGCATTTTCATCAGTTAAACTCATAACATAAATACTATGATGCAACAATAACAGTTAAGATGATATTACAGTCTACATTCTACTAACAACATTACCTGACACGTACAAAAACATAAATCATTTCATATTTTCTACCCAAACACCCTCATCATGGTCTGATCGTGCGTAGAGCAAATCGTTTTCAGTATCATCAATCGAATCCGGTAATCCAGTAGGAAACAAGGATGTTTCCTCTACAGTCCCATTTTCATCGTTATCCTCATTTTCATTTTCCATTACAACCGGCCTTCTTCCTGGAAGAACAACAGACCATCTGCAGTCTTTCGGATCCTCAACATACCACACTTGCTCGCAATCCTTTCCCAGAACAAATTGATCATCATTATAACCGTGTAACCGTGAAAGATCAACCATGGTAAGCCCTCCATCATTTTGGTACCCGCGTCGGTTGTCCACCCACTTGCACCGGAACAACAGAAAGGAATCAATGTCATAGTCTAGTTCCCAGATGTCCTCGATGACACCATAATACCAATTACTAACTGGTTGAGATCGGTTACCGCTGTGGTACTCAGTGGCAGCAGCTTCAATTTTTACCCCACTATTCTGGTTTATCGATTTGGCATCTTGGCGTGCAGTGTAGTATGTATACCCACTAATATCATACCCCTCAAAAGATGTAATATTAGTTTCAGGTCCGATTGCCAAACATCTGATCTCTTCGCTTACAGCTTCTGGATCTGATGATGCTAATGTCAACACATGATCTTTGAACCATTGGATAAAAACTCGGTTTTGTTCTTTTGTCAGCCAAATGTGGTTTTTCAAAGGATTTTGATGCCTTAACTCAACCATATGGGTTTCCAAATAAGGTTCAACAACCTCAAGATGTTGTAAGACAAACAAATGTGCTTGATGAATAAGTAGACGCGAAACTTGCACGATCTTTCTACCAATAACACCTTTACCCTTAAACCTGCCATAGTGTCGTGGTTTTGGGATACCAATAGACTCTGCCTCACTCAAATAATCGGTCACAAACTCCGTGACTTCCTCAGTCACTGTTGCTTCAACAATGCTCCCCTCTGGTCGATACCTATTCTTCATTCTACTTTTCAGAATACCCATGTACCGTTCAAAAGGGTACATGTACCGTAAGTATACCGGACCGCAGAACTGTATCTCTCGAACGATGTGCACAATTAGATGTACCATTATATCAAAGAAAGATGGTGGGAAATACATCTCAAGTTGACATAAAGTGATAACAATTTCACGTTGTAGATCATCTAGAGAGGTTACGTCAATTGCCTTGGAGCACACAGCGTTGAAAAAGAAACATAACCGAGAGTTAAAGCATTTCTGACATCAGATGGCAATATCCCTCGAATTGCGACCGGAAGAAGATGTAACATCAGTACATGATAATCGTGAGATTTCATGCCTAAAAGTTTTAAATCCTTCATCGATACAATGTTCTTCCAGTTTGAAGAGTATCCAGACGGTACTTTTACCGAGTACAGACATTTGCAGAAACTAATCTTTTCAGCCTTTGAGAGCGTGTAGCATGCAGGAGGTAGGTAGATTCGTTTCCCATTCTCTTGTGGGTGTAACTCCTTTCGTATACCCATGGTTTGCATGTCCTTTCTGATTTTCAATCCGTCTTTTGTTTTGCCGGGTATATTGAGTAAAGTCCCACTCACTGCCTCACCAACGTTCTTCACAATGTGCATGATGTCTAAGCAGTGCCTCACAGAAAGATGACGCCAATAAGGTAGTTCCCAAAAGATAGAACACTTTTTCCAAATGTTTTTCGTCGGTTTTGATGTGTTTCCAAATACATTTACAATGTCCTTAACCTTTTCGTACACTTCCTCAGAGGTCAGAGGTAGACGGGCCACACGAGTTTCGGCTTGACCATTGAACAACTTTCTCTTCGTTACTCGATAAGGGTGATCTTCGGGGAGAAGACGTCGATGACACATATAAACATTCTTCCCACAATGTTTTAAACGGTCCGAACAAGTGTCTTCCTCGCATATGGGACATGCAAATGTTCCTTTAACCGTGTAACCGGACAAGTTCCCATACGCAGGGAAGTCATTGACGGTACAGAACAACAAAGCCTTGAGCGTGAAATTCTCTCTTGCATAAGCATCATATACCACGGTCCCCTCATTCCACAATAGCTTCAGATCGTCGATCAGAGGGGCAAGGTACACATCAATGCTATTACCTGGCTGCTTGGGACCAGATATCAGGAGCGATAACATGATGTACTTTCGTTTCATACACAACCATGAGGGCAAATTGTAGATCACTAGCAGAACAGGCCATGTACTGTGTTGACTACTCAATGTGCCGTACGGGTTCATTCCATCAGTACATAACCCAAGCCTCAGATTCCTATCTTCATGTCCGAAATGTTCTTTGAACCGTCTATTGATGTTTCTCCACTGAGGCCCATCTGCTGGATGTCTTAGTTTCTCATCACTCTTTCTACCCTCCGCATGCCATCGTAAGTTCTTTGCATCTTTCGGATTCGCAAACAACCGTTTGAATCTGGGTATAATCGGCAAATACCAAACAAGTTTTGCTGGAGGGCTTTTTTTCTGAACGGAGGAGTACTCACCATCTTTATGCTTATACCGGGACAACGAACATTTTGGGCAATTGTCCAGATGTTCGTATTCACCCCTGTACAACACACAGTTGTTTGGACACGCGTGAATTTTTTGTACTCTACTCCCATTGGACACACCCATTTCTTTGCCTCATACGTGGTCGTAGGGAGACCGTTCTCATCCGGTAGCATATCATGAATCAGCTCGAGGAATGCCGTGAAACCTTTGTCACTCAATCCATATCTTCCCTTCAGGTTGAACAAATTCAATATAGCTGTCAATTTCGTGTACTTAGTGCAAGTAGGATACAACGCCGTTTTGGATGCGTCCAACAACCTTTGATACTCATCCGGCCGGTCGACAAAGTTATCCTCAACGTTACCAAGCATCTCGTCAATTTGTTCATCATGATAAGTCGACTCACTGTCAACATTGACTCCGGAAGCGCTTGGGAGTTCTGACTCGTTAGTAGTATCGAATGTCTGCTCGGTTCTTGAGTTACACCGATCGTGACTGTAGGAAGATGAAGCATTATCTTCAACACGTTCTCCATGAAAAATCCATTTTGTATAATGTGGCATGAAACCACGGGTCTTCACATGGAGTTGTACGAGGTTGATGCTTGAATAATGTCTAACCACACCACAATCAACACAAGGACATGGAATTTTCTCCGCCTTTGTCCTGTCCTTGTGTTGCACTGCAGCTTTGCAAAACTCTTTCAGCATTTTGTCAAAATGTTCGCCTCTATCACCATACATCCAGTCACGCTCCATACTACATGTGCAACATATCACAGGTGTGAGTTAGATCCTTTGTAGAATATGGCCTATATTAAGTTGCACATGTTTATTTCCTAATGGAGCATGACTGGGATGATTGACAATTAGTCTAGCCTAACTCTAAGGTTGCAAACACAAAATAAACTACCATTTTAAATTTAAGAAATTGTTGCACTTCTAAAACAGAAACCGGTGTTTAAAACAATATTACGAATACTTTTTCTACAAAAAATTTGGCATGACCTTTGCATAATTGTACACATCCCGTGCTTATTATTCAGCACTCACCAAAGTCATCACAACCACAAACATTCCAACAATGGCAGCAACCAACAATTAAAATAAATCAATTCTTTACTAGCTAACTGAAAACCAATTGCAAATTCAGATCATCAAATCAACGCTTTCAATTCTCCACTGTATAAGTTCAAACCGGTTTACAGATTAACAAAGAATCGAGAGTTAGAATACGTACTTGTTTTTTAAGGATTTATGGACAGGGGAGACTGGTGCCTGAGAGGTAGGCTTCTGTGCGAGAGATGCAGCAATACCACTTCTGATATGTCTCTGCAAGGGAGCAACAAAAAATAAATTAAAAAAGAAATGCATCAACAAATAGGGAATGAAGCTAAATTATGTACTAGCACTTATATTTAAATACATAATTGCATTTATTAAACAAAAAATAAGGTTTAGTTACTTACTTGTGCACAGAGGAGGAAAGAGGAAAAGTAATGGAAGAAGGCGGGAAACAAGAGAGGTGAATAACGGACCTGATAAAAAAAATTAGATATTGTTAGACATATACACATACATCAAACAATATTAATTACGAAGAGAATTTTAAAAAAAAATCGGCATGACTTTTGCATAATTTTACCTATCCCATGCTTATTATTAAGCATTCACCAACCATTCATCAACACAAATTTCCATCACAAATCAAACTAATACCAAATTTATCCATCAAACCAAATTTTAATAATTTGTGGAAATCAAGGACACAACCATGCTTATTATTAAACATTCACCAATCATTCAACAACACAAATTTCTATCATAAACCACACTAATATATACCAAATTTATTCATCAAACCAAATTCCAATAATTTGTGGAAATCAAATACAAAGTACAAAAGAGAAAAATGATAAGTTAGATTATATTACCGTTCTTCCACTCCGCTTTCAATCTACCATGCAATGACTGAGGAGTTTGTTAACCACTTATCTGTAGATAGATAATACAAACTCATTAGTTTACGTATGTTAATTGTTTGTAATTAGGATTGCAAAATTATATATAATGAGCTAAAAAGATGAAGATGTAGGTTGAGTATATTACGGGTTCACAAATGAAAGGTATTCAGCCCCGTACGACTTCAATCCGGTGAACCCATTTAGTGATTTCCCTCTACAAAGACACAACCATGCTTATTATTAAGCATTCACCAATTATTCAACAACACAAATTTCCATCATAAACCAAACTAATATATACCAAATTTATTCCTTATTTGTAGTTACGTTAATTGAAAATTTACTGCGAGTGAAGAGAATGAAGAGATAAGTTAAAGTATATTACCGGTTCCTAAAGGAATTGTTTTCAGCCCCTCTTCTCAATCGGGCATGCGAGACGTGTAGCAGTACCAATCTCTACAGAGGCAACGCAAACGCAAAATAAGTATCAATTGAGGGCGCAACACTATATTGCTAACAACACGACTTTGTTTACATCTTTATCAACCACATTCGTTCGGTATATCAATTATTTCTTGGGCGGGCGTTGGCTCCGATGATGAAGCTATTTTTCTTTTAAAAAACCTTTCCATATCAAACCTATAGAAATAAATGTACTAATTTTATTAATTATACCATATCTATTGATTGTATTTCAGTTCAACAAATGTAAGATATATTAAATTGTTACTAACAATTACTTAACAAGTTTTTAATTAATAGTTAAACTATTGAATACCTAAATATAAAGTACAGATCTCTATTGCTCCGTAACAATTAATGTGTTAAATTAATAAATAAATTAGTTAATTATAACAATAAGTAAAACGTTAGGCAATTTTCTTTTCCATATGTGTCAACAAACACAGTACGCACCCAAGTCGGTCCGCCCCTGCCTAACTATACTTAAAAAAGGGCAAAAAACAGTAAAAATATTCACTCAGACATTCATCAAACACCTTGTGTTCATACATAATTTGATTAGTTTAACAACCAAATCTTTCAAAGATTTGACACACACAATAAATATCAGCATCAACAATCATAATGTGACACAAATCTACCAATTTTAACAACACATTTGTAATTTTTTAGTCAAAACCGAATTGGAATTGTGTTTACCCGGTATATTGTAGCTGCGGTTCTTGGTTGCAGCAACAACCTCCGATGACAACCACGCACGACCGGCGACGGCGGCGCGACGACGGCGAAGGCGGGAGGAGGGCGACGGACGTCGGAGCGGCGGTGGTGTGGTGGCTGTCGAGATTGGTACTCAGATTCGCCCGTTACAGAGAAGAGAAGAGGGGTTAGGGTTCTAACAGCGTAACGGAGTCGGGGCTGGTTGGGGGTGTTTATTAAGCGACCTATTTCGGCGGTTGTTACTAAAAACCGCCGAAATAGGTCCTCCGTAATTTTTTTAATTAAAAAAATAACCTCTATTTCGGCGGTTCCTAGTAGCAACCGCCGAAATAGACTACCAAATATATCTATTTCGGCGGTTGTTACTAGGAACCGCCGAAATAGATGTTATTTGTTTAATTAATAAAATTACGGAGGACCTATCTCGGCGGTTTCTTGTACAACCGCCGAGATAGGGGCGCCGAAATAGGTCATTTTTGTACTAGTGTCCACTACGTAGATTGCTTTTGCATACTCCTTTGGATTTGGATTGGTTTGTGAGGGGAGTTGGCCAGGAGGTCTTTGTTGAGTTAGGAGTTGTTGAATCTGAGACTGCAAGGCTGTTTGGTCTTTGCGCAGAGCTGCGACCTCCTCTTGCGTATCTCTGGACTTACCCATCATTGCCTTAAACATCTCTTGCATTTGAGATATTTCAGACTCAGGATTCGAAGGAGGCTGAGTTGATCGACTCGATAAAGCTTCATTGCCATAAGGCTGTTGTTGATATTGCCTTTGGCCTCCTTGGAAATTGGACTGAGGTCTGTAGTTTTGGGATGTTTGTAGGGTATGTGGGTTTTGGATATTTTCTGTGTTTGAGTAGCGAAGGTCGGATTGCATGTTACGTTGCCAAGGTTGTCTGTATCCTGAACTGTTGGTGATGTAGTTTGCCTCCTCCGCTGCTTTCATTCTTGTAGTTGGGGGCATTGTTCATAGTCATGAGGCCCGCAACATTGCGTACAAGAATTAGTTGGAGATGGTTGGGATAGAGGAGCATAGCCGGGAGGGGTAGTAGGTGTTCGGGAAATCATCGACTTAGCTTGCTGGGGGAAGGAATTCATAGCCATCTGCTCAACCACTTTTTGCAGAGTACTGACTTTTGTTGCCTGCTGAGCATTGCTCTCCATGAGTTGCTCATGGCTTTTCATCAATTGGTCAAACTTGTTATCACTCTCCCCAACATGATAATCCTGGAGTACAGCTCCTTGATCCACCGGAGGCCCAGTCTCTGATTTCCTCACAGAGAGATTCCATGCTGTTCAGAAATTGTGCTCCTGGCTTTTTCAGAATGTCAGCCCCTAACGAAGATAGCACCATTGTTCTGCACGGACCGATCAAGCCCTTGTAGAACAATTGTGATACTTGTTCTTTCGTCAGACCATGGTGAGGACAAGTAAGTAATAGACCTTTGAAACGGTCCCAAGTTTCACAAATATTCTCCGACCCAGGTTGCTTGAAATTATAAATTTCAGCAATCATCTCCAATGTTCGGCTCGGGGGTAGGAATTTGTCGTAGAACTTGGTGGCCATGTCGTCCCATGTACCGATGGTACTTGGTGTTAGGCTATGATACCATTTACTTGCGTTTCCCGTCAGGCTATGAGGGAATAATGACAGCCATGCGTACTGGAGTACTGCGTCGGTTGCAGTGAGACTGTTCGCATGCTGCAGAAACTTAGTGACATGCAACAGGGCTTCGTCAGGATTGGTCCCATCGAACATACCCAACTCCTTTACACATCAGATCTAATGATATGGCTTAAGCTTCTGCCACTCGTCATATTCGGATGAAGTAAGGTGTGGAAGGATGATGGCGGGCTGTTGACCTTGGTTGGACGGCCTGTTGATGTTGCGGACTGTAGCTGGTGTAGATGCCATGTCAGCTTCCGGGTTAGATTCTATCACTGTGGTGGTAATGTTTTGTTGAGTTCGTCTCTGCCTTAGGGTGCGCAGAAAGGTTCTCTCGATCTCTGGATTATAACCAACCGTGTGATTATTAATATTTTCTGGGTAGCTGTGTGACCTGGTAAAAGGCATTCACCACTCAAAACAGAGAAAAGAAACTTGTTATGGGTTAGAATAATAAAAATGTTAGGAATTAGTAGACAGAAATTTAAAGTTAGTAGTTAGGGACAATGGAAAGAAATAACAGAAAGTTGAAACGAAATGACAATGGAACGAAATGACTGGAAATTTTAAGTTAGTAGTTAGAGACAATGGAATATTAAAGGACGATGGAATTGAAATGACAATGGAAAGAAATGACAGAAATAAATGACAATGGAAAGAAATGTCAGAAGTCCGATGTCCAAAGTTAGATGTCCAAGTCAGATCAGAAGACCGATGTCCGAAATTAGATTATTATGAGTTAATATTGACAGATTATTATAATATAACAGGTGAATTAACCGGGGCTTAGGGACTAGATTAAATCAAGTCCCCGGCAACGGCGCCATTTTGCAGAGTGGATTTATCAAGAGTGATTAGTGCTGGTGAAATTGATAAAAGAAAGAAATTAATACTCAAAATATCCGTCGGGCTGCAAATAAAAACCCGGTCGCAGTAGTATAGAAGACAGAAGCGGCCGGGGTCAAACCGTGGGACTTATAGCGAGATAAAATAGTTCCTAAGCTTGTCACAAAAGGGGGGAAGTTAATTGACTTGTTTTAGAGAAAATATTAAGCAGATTAAAATTACTGAGTGCAGATGAATTAAATGGAACTCCGGGTTTAGGTTTTATATAATCTGATTAATTATGCTATCTCTACCGGTTTAATATATTAGTTTGGCAAAATTCCTGTTATAATCCTAAGGACTAAGTCATAGACCCTTAAGAACTCGTTCACCAGAAAATGCTCGGTCTAATCAAGGTTTGAGCAATACTATGTAAACGGACGTTAAATTCGAGGAATTATAATTGCATCTGAAAATACTAACCTATTAAATCATAATAAGCTTTCTCCAGATTTACGGCTTAATTAACCTGTCTATTTATCACCTGGTCTGATCAAAATAGACTTAGGAAAGCATTTTAATAAATTCATGTAATTTATTAAAATGGTGAGAGAAAACCTTTAAGCGTAACAAACTGTATTTATTTTAACCGGTAGAAATATTGATTACATAATTAAACAAACCATAATTAAAACCTTTGCCCGGAGCAAATCCTCCTTAGCCTGACATATTAAAGACAGAATAAGAAGTAGAGGAATACATCTGAAAAGATGTTTATTTCCGCTCCGCTATCTTATCTGCTAATATTTTTGATAGAGGTTGGACAGGATAACGGTATGAAGTGGAATGATTTATGGGATGAGATGTAGTATGGAATTTATGTGGATGAAATGAGTGATTTTGTGGAGAGTTTTATGGTATTTTTATGGAAGGAAAATGGCATAAGTTTGGGGTGGGAATGAGATATGATTTAATGGAGGTTTGGAGGTGTATTTATAGAGAAATATAGGGTAAATGGGGTGGGGTGGTAAGGCGGTGGTATTTGCGTGTGAAGAGATAAGGCTTTTATCTCTTCACACGGCTCCTTTCTAGCTGTCAAAATAGCAGTGTCCGGACTAGTGTCCGGACCAGGTGGTCCGGACGAGGTCGATGCGCGCGTCCGAACCAGTACGTCCGGACGGTGGTTCAGACAAAAATTGTTTTGCCTCTAAAATCTTCGTTTGAGCTCCGATTTGATCCCCGTTTTCGCCTACGCGTTCGTCTCTTCGTGTACTTTGTCCTATCTTGGTTTCCTCATGTTTAACCAATAAATTTGTGAGATAATCAATAAAACATAACTAGAGGAAAAAACTAACCAAAGTGGAGAAATGAGCAAGAAAAGTGCTAATATAATATATGAAATACACCTATAAAACATGCTCATTTGGACACTTATCAAACAACGAATAAGGAAATGAGATTTCCAAACCACTACGCCTACGAAAGGCTGGGGACTGTAGGAGCACATCGCTTAAGAGCATCGAAGCTTGAAGGAGTGAGTATACTCATTATGCACCCAAACACGTGGTGAACCATTGTATAAATGGCGGAGGTACATAAACAAAGACTAACATAGTAAACCTCGTCACGAGACCTACGAGTGGAGACAACCCCTCAACAAGACCCTTCAATTATTAGTGATAGAATACCCTCCAATTGGAGAACGGGACCAGAAAACCCTTGAAGTTTTGGGGGATGTCCCGGTAATGTACATGCAAAAGTAAAACCGCATAGCTAGAGCCTATGATCAATGCTCAGCACTATGGAGACAGTAATTGTCAAAACAATCAATGAGTGTGCACATTGCACACCATGAATGACCGGCGCTCAAGAGAACTTGTAACCCGATAAACCACTTCATCTTTGGTCAACCAAGTTATTTGGCAAACTATATCATGAATGAGGAAGTAATGTGAGGTAAGCTAACCTACACATGAAACCTAAATTGAAATAAAACATCCCCACAATGGGAAGATAATAGTATTGTGGTATGCTACGACAACCGCCATACACACGAACAGAGGAAACCCTTAGTGTTCGTACCATAAGGGAATGGTGCCAATGACAATGGCAATGAGTAAAGAGGAACTACTACAGTTACAAAGACAGTAAAAACGATGTCATGTAATGAGTAAGAGTATGGTACGCAATAAGCGACCACTAGGAGGAAGTAGTAAGACGATGACATCGAGTATAAGTATGAGAAGACAGGCAGAAATATTCATCCCTATCACATGAGTGATTTACTGTCAAGCGTTTATGCCTCTACACTCTGTATGACTGAGTGTTTTGGTATTGCACTTGTACAGCTAATGATCTAGTGGGGTAGCTAGCAATATGGAAAATGTAAACCGTAGTAAACCCTTTCTTTCACCAACAACATGGCATAAGCCAGTCAAGCAAGCTTAGCAACAAACCGTGCGGCCTAAGGCCAAGGAAACACGAAGAGTGTAAGCACACTAACAATCACAAGATGTGAATTCCATTGGAATAAAAGGTGAAAGAAGACTGAAGAAAGTCACTTGGACCGACGCATTGAGAATGCAAGGTCATACAAGCAAAGAACACTTGTACTGAACCAGAAGAACTGGTATTATTCAGAAGTTGGTGACAACAGAGGAAGCACTGCAACTAGGTAGTGACTTAACCTCGCCCGACAACAAGTCGGAGGAACTTAGTGAATAACCGTGGGAGTACGAATAGTACGTGTAATAGATTACCAGAGAGCTGGTCATTGAGTTCAAACAGCGGTAAAAGAATACTACACTGTTAGTACAACCTTATTTCCCAATAGAGGGATAAAAAGGTGTTATGTAACACTTACAGGATACATGAAGGGTGAGTACCCCAAGTTATCAGGGTCGCGCAGTAGAAGCTAGTGGGCCTAGCTAGGAATGTACTACCCTATTAAGTATGAAAGAATGGCTATTAATGCCTTGAACCTAATAGGCTAGAACTGAATTATTATGAGTTAAATAAACTCATATAGGAATCCTCGGTGCAAAGACTAACCATTGGTAATGGTTAAGACCCCTTTGACCAGAGCATATTGTATAGTATATCTGAGTGAATCTAATGCTTCAGATTGCCCAAATCGAGTAAACCAATGTTTAATAGTAACATATGGTATTACGTTTGGCGTAATCCCTTTAAGGGGGGTAGAGCGAAAACCGCTTAATAAGTTTCATGAATAGACACAGAAACTATAATGTCATAGCACCAAATGGGAATTGATTTAAGGATTGGTACGTATGTTAAATAAACATACGTATTCATTCATATTGTAACTGTGGTAGATTAGGCACAGAGATGCGACTACCATAGGATGAATACACCCACCTTGTAACCCCAGTGCAAAAGTATTAGTAAAGAGGAGTAGCAACTCTTGGGGAAATGATAATCCATGTAGTGTGTTGCCTATCTGAAGTTAGACATGGCATTACGATGCAGGATCGGTATAAAACCGATGTATAACCTAGAGGAAATTGAGTTCCCTAGGTGATTGTCTTGAGACATTGAGAATGAGTAGTTGATGGAGCCTCCACAAGTATTGTATTCTTAAAGAAATAGTACGGATTGACTATGAGTAGTAGAGGAGTAACCACAAGTGGTTATTCGTAAGTACGTTATTGGAAGTAAATTGAGACAGTGAATTTCATGAGTACGGTATTCCCTAGTCTGAATAGTAGAGATATAGAGGGTAATGGAAGAAAGTGGAGAAGGTTAATGAAATGAGCACTTAGTAGACATCGAATTCCGAGGAAGTATTTGGGAGTATATTGAGAATGGTTGATGGACTGGATTCCATCCTTTGGAGTTGTATGAATTGTAATTATGACTAGGAAGAGTAAAAAGGTAGAAAATGAAAATGATTGAATTATCTGTTTGTTGAAACTGATGTGGGAGGTCGAACTTGATCCTGATCTGATCAAGGGAAACCGAACAAATTGGGGTGGAATATAGTTCGACACTGATGCTGATCACATCAGGGTCGAATATTCTTGAAGCTCCCCTCAAGTGGTCACAAGAATCACACATAGGATAGAAGTAATAAATACAAATTGGAATTTGGAGTTGTATGCTTTGGAAGAATCCTAGTAGTAGTTGTGAAGAATTCTTCTTGGCCTGGAGATGAAGGATTGGCTAGAAGCGTATACCTGAGAAGGTAGTAGTGATCATATTGTATTATTCCAAGGGCAAGCAGGACATAAAGGAGTCCTGTTCTAGATGACCTGAGTGCCTGCGGGATTGTATGTGTATTGCATTGCTTTGGGAATATCTTTGCATTGTATGTATGTATAAATTGGTAATGAGGACCGGATGGTCGGTAGTATGCGGATTGAAGTAATTATTGTGCATTAGTATGGTATGGTGGTTGGTATGGTATGGTATAGTATGAGGAACCTTGAGCAACGGATTTGGGATTGGTAAGGAGGAAGAATGTATAGCTTTGGCATTAGATAAGTATGGATGAGTAAGTATAGTAATCCTGACCTCGAGCAACTTTAGGACAAAGTTCTTAAGGGGGGTAGATTGAAATACCCAAACTTAAATATGGTGATTAAATTATTCTAATATAGTATTTAAGGGCCTAATAGTGCCTATAATTTTGGTAGGGAAATAAATCCAAAAGAAATAAAAAACGCTTAGAAAGCGGAAAACGCTAGAATAAGCGTTAAATAACCATAAGAGGTACGAGACCTCGGTTATAGTATCGTAAGGATTCCTAAGGATTATTCATGCCTAATTAATATCGGAATGATTCCCGAAGAAAACGGATCCAAATAATGTATTAAAACAGCTAATAGGGCTTTAGCGCACGTTTTTCAAAGAAACCGAAATGTGGTTTTAAGTGGTCAAACGGACCCGTAAAAATTATAAATCATTAAATAAATATTATTAAGCACTAACGGAAGCTTAATAACCAATAAAAATAAAGAAACGAGAAAATTCCGGAAAACGGGCCCGGTTAGTGAATAGTACCTAAACCGGGTAAATAACGAGCGTTTTCTGTAAAAGATGAAAAACTCTCCAGCTATATAACAGTAGGGGACCGATTTTTAATAGTCAAATACTCCCTCACACACACATGTAACTAGCTAATTAAATAAGAGAGCCAAAAGCAAAAAGTAGTAAAGTAAAAAGCTACTTTACCCTTCTCTCTCACCTCACTCTCTCATTTCCCTCATCTCTCTCCTACCCTCTTCTTCCCCCCCACCGATTTCTCTCTCTTCTCTCCCTCTATTGGGCGATTTTGGAGAGCTTCAAGAAGCTCCAATGGCAACTCTCACTTCTCTCCCATGCTCTACCTCCATGTGAGCTCCAATCACAAAATAATTACATATTTAATCCCCTCATAATCCTCTACACTTCTCTCTTTCAAAATCCAAAATGAGAAGTTCATCTCCATGGGTTTTCCCCATTCAAAGAGAAAATGGCACCAATGTAAAGCTTGGAGTCTCCTCTCTCCATTAAGGTAAAAATCTATATGAAAAACTCATGTTTTCTCCACCTTACTCCATAACCGATTTTTGCCTCTTTGTAATGCCTTGTTTCTCTCTCTCCTTTGAGCATAATCAACCTTGCATGGTGGTGGATTCACCTTCTTGAACCAAGGGCTAAAATCCCTCCTAAGACACTCCAAAATAAACCCTAGAAATATTGTTCTAAACATTTTTATGAACTAGCATTAATTAGGGGTTAGTATATTATTACACATATTTTATGTGCTTTGGGTGATGGGAATGGAGTTTGGCAACTCCATTCCCAATGTGGCCGATTTGGGCAAGAAAGAAAGAAGAGGAGAATTGGAAAGGGAACGAAGGAATTATAAGCTCAAGGTAAGAGCTCTTTACTAATGTTAATTTAATGCATTAGACTAGTGAGAATGGGCAAACTAACTAAAGAACCCAAAATCTTGTATTGGTATTGTAGTATTGGAAGTTGAGTATTTGTGAGGAGGATTGATTTTGAGAATTAGTATGTGAATTGTAGGCCTTGGAGCCAAATGATTGTGTATGAGTATTAGTATTAGTATTTGAAGAAGTATTGGTGAATGTATGTTGTATTTATTGCTGGTAGGACCCTTGTATGGGTGTGGCTAGTTTAGGAATGAATTTGGTGAGAATTGGTATGTGTGGCCAAGTAAGAAAAGTAGATGAACTATGGCAAAATTTTGGTAGGAATATGTACATGTATGGATGACTTGGTGAGTGGGAAAAACCAAGGTGTGTATTGGAGTTAGTAGGTATGTTTAGTAGTGATGAAGAGGTAGTAGCAGTATGAGAAATAAGGAGTACCAAAATCTGTAGCAAAGAGGTATTAAATTGCATCGTAGAACTAGGAAGAATTAGTGTGCAAGACTTGGTAAGAGGAGAGTTGGACTTGGGTATAGGTAATGTAATGGATTGGAAACATATTTGGGATGCTAGTAATGGTATTGGTAGTATAAGTATTGGATGTGAGGATTGAGTTTTAAAATCTGTAGCATAAGTGTAACAAAAACTGTTACAAGTGTTGGAAAAGAAGTGAGGGAATTGTGTAAGTTGTTGATGGATTTAGTAATAGATTTGGTGGATGAATTAAGGTGATTTAGAGGGCTTAATTAGTGCTAATCATGTGGGATTACATGTAGGAATTGGGGAAGCAATGGGTGAAATTGGGAAGCAAAAATAAGGCCTGTAGCACAATCTGCTACCGTCCAACCCACAGCCTGGATCGGACGCTGGGTCGGACATGGCTTAAGCAACGAAAATAAATCTTTCTGGAACGGTCCGACCCAGGGCCGTGAGTCAGACATGGGTCGGTGATAAGTGCAAAACATATAGACTTTTTAGGGTTTAATCACCTTATTAATTGTAGCATTTTTAGTAATGTTTCTCACTTATCTAGGGTTTTTCCTATAAATATTTGTTATATTTACTGATGTATTTTATTGTTAAATTGTAGGAAAAATACCTAAAACATACATATGTTTATAAGGGATTAAAGATGGTCACGTGAGAAAGAACAACATGCACACATGAATTGCATGCAACCCCCATTAAGGGGCGGACCACTCTCTCGCAACCGCCACATAACAAGGCGGACGAGACACAGAGGAGAAACAAGAGGCGACCGCCTCCTTATCAGGCGGACAACATAGAGAGTACCGCCACTTAAGAGGCGGACAACTCTAATGCAACCGCGAGGCGGACAAGAATAGAGAGTACCGCTTGTTATTGTGCGGACACGATAGAGGAGACCGCTACTTATCTAGCGGACACGTGTAAATGTGTAGGAAATCAACGGGTTATCTCTACCCAACTCGCTCTGCAACTTGAGCCGGCGCCTACCAGAAATCACCGCACGCGTTTCAGCCCTGTCCCCTGCGCAATCAATAGCTGCAATCAATGGGGGAGCTGCAATCAACGAGCTCAATCAGTGAGCTAATGAGCTGCTGCTCTGTTCTTCTTCCTTTATAAATACGAGCCTCGTTCGTCCTTACTGAGTGTCCTTCCAGAGGTTCCGTCCGTGGTTCCTCCTGGAGTTCCAATTCACACCATCATTCCATCTTCGTACCACTTCACTTTCACTCACTCGTTCATTTCCATTTCTAATCTCTCTCGCTTCTCCATTTGTTTTCTTTTTATTTCATTATATGTATACTCTGGGAATAATTATTATGTATCTGTATTAATTATGCAATATTTTTACTGGTTTTAGTTTTAATAAGTTTGTTACGGTTAAAGGTTTTCTCGCCATCTTTTTAATAAACCTCATGAATTTATTAAAATGCTTTACTAAGTCTGTTTTTGATTTCATCGGTTGGAAACAGATGGGTTGATTAAGCCGTAAAACTGGGGGAAACTTATTCTCATCGTTTAAGTTAGTGCTCAGTTGCAAATGTAATCCCTCAACACTCCTCTGCCGTTCGCAGGCTTTGCTTGAGTTTTCATCGGACCTTGCATTACAGGTGAACGAGTTCTTATGAGTTTTCATCGGACCTTAAGAAAATATCAGGAATCTTGCCAAACAGTTATAATTAAACCAGTAGACCTAGCATGAAAGAGCAGATATCATATTAATGTGAACCAGAGTCCCGTTTAGTTTATTTGCTTACTTAGTTAATTTTATTAACTGTTTTTATTTATATTTAACAAGTCAATTAATCCCCCCTCCTTGTGACACGCTTAGGTACTATAATATGTACATTAGTCCCGTGGTTCGATATCCGGTCGCTTACATTTTCACTATACTACTGCGACCGGGATTTGTTTGCAGCCCGACGTTTATTTTGGGTTTTAATTTCTTTTCTTTAATTTTAATTACACCACTTAAACCACTCAGATTATAACGTCTGCAAAATGGCGCCGTTGCCGGGGACTAGATTTATTCTAGTTCCTAAGCCCCGGATTATTCACCTGTTAATTATAAATATTTTGTTCTCTTAAATATGTTAATAATATTTCTATATTATTTTCGTTTATTGTTAATATTAATTATTTTCTATATTTTGTTAATATTAATTATCTAATAATCTGTTAATATTAATTGGACATTTGGACAATTGGACACCTGACTTTGGCCATCTAACTTCGGACATCTACTTTTAACATCTAATTCTAACTTCTAACATTTTAATTTCCATTGTCTCTAACATTTAATTTCCATTGTCCTTAACATTTAATTTCCATTGTCCTTAACATTTAATTTTATGTAATTAACCACTAACTTATAATTTATGTAATCTAACTACTAATTATTAATTTTTGTGTACTAATGTTTAATCTGTTTATCTTGTTACATTAAAATCAAAAAAAAAATACGAAGCGAACCGCCTCTAGTCCGCCACTTACCTCGCGGACTCCACACACGGTTCCGCCTCCTGGTCCGCCAGATATCAACGGACTGCACCAGAAGTTTCGAATCCCTAGTTTCCCAAATTCGAAATTTTCGAATTTTAATTGCTAATTTGTCTCGAATTTGTCCTATAATTGTTATAATCTACATACACAAGGTTAAATCTTTACATATTACACTTAGTTTGAGTGTTTTTGTAGAATTCAAAAATGTTATGTGCTAATTACGAGAATACATTGAAGAAACTAGCATAATTCAATTTTATTTAGCCTTGGTTATTGAATGAAAATATAGATTATGATTCTAGGTTATTGTTTACAGATTTGATAGGTAACGGTACTAAAAACCTTGAATCTGACTGAAATTTTTGTGGAGAATCGAAGAATTTTAGGGGAGACTCTGTCAAAATTTCGACAGAATTTATATAATTATTCTGTTTATGTTTCATTCTTTGTTCACCTTGTTTCCTATTATTTTTAATTTACGGAGTTGTTTATATTAGTGTTCTATTTTGATATTAATTTCTATGTTTCTTTATTAACGTGTTTGTTGTTATTCTCTATTTTATTTTTATGCTGTTTTTGTTTATTAATTTTTATGCTGTTGATTTCTATTGATTCTCATGTTGTTATTGCTTTGTTTGATATTTAATATTTTATTGTTATGCTGTTAATGTTGTTTGCTTTTAATTTTAAATAATATATTAGTATGCCTCGTAATCGTGGTGGCGACTGCTCTGGAGCATCATCTTCTTCTGCACCTCGTCTTCGGGACGATGGCTTTATTTCAGTAGAGGCTCGTGCCTGGTTCGATCAGGGCAAGGACTTTATCATTGAGAGGAAATTTGAGCCGGCAGTGCTAGAGGCTGCAGGGGTGGATACTCTATTTGCCAGGCTAGGACTTTCGGAGGTCCTAAGGTTAGGGCAGGAGTCTTTGCTCCGGACTTAGCTCGAGAGTTTTATGCTAATGCCCGGCAGGCGATACGAGCATTACTTCTTATGTTCGCCATCGCCCCGTGGAGATCACACCCCTCGACTTTCACTTCTCTCCTCCTGCACATCCCGGATGGTCCTGGTGATATCCGAGGATTCACAAGGAGTACTTGCAGAGGTCGAGTCCAGGTGGCTTCAGGCTGTAGGTCGGAGGACCCGACGTAGAGAGGAGAGAAAAGGATTCCTCCCGTTCGCTAGCTTCCCCACGCTGACTCAGAGGCTTCTCCTGGAGATCCTCAGTCATCAGATTCGCCCATCTGGGGCGCATGATGCTTCTGAAGAGGATTGTGCCTTACTAGACTACTTCCTAGGCCCATTTCCACCCGCTCAGCGCATCTCCTTTAGCCACGTCATGTACAGCCAGCTCTATAAGGTGGTCTCCTACATGAGGACGAAGAAGAAGATCACTCCCATTTTTCCCTTCTTCCTCATTCTCCACATTATCGGTTCTGTCCCATTCTCAGCAGTTTAGGGAGACTTTAGATCTTCGTTCAGCGAAGCGCCCAGTGTCACTGCTGACTGTACGGAGCTGGGGCTTTATGCGCTCAGATGACGGTACTTGGGTTAGGAGTGCCGCTGCTCAGTCTTCCACTGCATCTTCCACAGCAGCGGGGACCTCTACTGGAGCTACACACTCAGCCGATCCTGACCCACCGTCCGCACAGGGAGAGGAGCCTTATAGGCCGACTACTGATATGATGCAGACCCCTGCTCCTGTACCTTACTCGACAGATCTACAGGCTCATTCCAGACCTTCCATCAGAGGTTTGAGAGCTTTGAGCAGGGTGTGACAGCGCTTGGACCGGAGTGATGAGATGCATGCACAGACAGCGCAGCAGAATGCGCAGACCGCTCAGCTCAGAGCGTCTCCTCGCTCAGTCAGGCCAGGGACCAGCACAGCCTCCACCACCACCACAGTGATTTATTTTATTTTGTTTTATTGTTATTTTCATTTCATTTTATATTTCTCTGACTTTTTGTAGACTAATACTGTTTAAACCTTGTTCTAACATTTGATATATTCAGGAAGGTAACAGTGTGGTTTACTTATGTTTTTCTTTTATGAATTTTTATTTATGATTTTCATTTAATGATTTTCTTTTGGTTCAATTGGAGTTCTGCTGGCTATATATGATTTTCTTTTCAGAACAATTCTATGTCGAAAATATAGCTGAACTCACCTATGGAAAGCAACCTCAGTTGCTTTGGAATTTCATATCTTGGGTTGAACACTTGCGCAAACTCAAGTGTGAGGAACGTCTCACCCCTGCCAAAGCTCTAAGTGTGAGGAAGGATACCTTCCTCAATCTACAATACAAGGGGAGTTTCAATTCTTCCTTTTATATAAATACCCCAAACCTAAGTATGCTAAGTAAACATCAAATCATGATGTATTAGGCTAAAATATGCCTTAGAAAGATTGGTGGACAATTTAAACCAAGGAAAACATAAGAAGTGCCTTAAGGCAATCAGGGCAAAAACGTGCTCTAAGCTTGGAGAGACTTGGGTGAGTACCCAAATATCATGATAAGACCTTAGTAATATCCTAATGGTCATTTTAAATCAATTAGCAAAGAAAACCAAGCTTGAAAACAAGTTAAAACACAAAATGTGCTTTAAGAAGTCTTAAAGCACATTTTTGAGAAATTGTCTTAGAATTGAGTTTTGAGTGGCTAAATGTCCATCATTACTCTTTAATCAACATGTGTACTAATTAGTATCACATTAGGAGGTCTAAATCAATGAGAAATCAAAAATTTCCCGATTATGTGCCTTGATTAGTGAATAGTAACTATCTAGTGACTAGTTTAGGTTTTAATCAATATAAGTCAATTAATTGGTCAACAAAGACCATGTTGGCCTTATATTAATGGGGTGGCCGGTTTCTTATGTGGGGAGTCACCATATGAGTCATTAAATGAGAAAGGAAAGAAGAGATAAGTAAAGAAGTTACTATTTGCTTTATTAAAGCAAATATCTTACCTTAGCCTACCTTTCTCTTCTCTCTCTTCATTCTCTTCTTCACCACGATTTTCTTCTCTTCTTTGCTCCAAACCGTGAGAGCTCTCCATGGTGCTCCATCTCAAATGCTCACCAAGTTCATCTTTGCTCCAAATCAAAAACTAAGTGTAGATTTCTCTTAGTTAGGCCAAGACCTATTTCCTATCTTTTCAAATCTTTCAAAGCTCCATTTTGGTGCCATGAGAAAACTCCATTGATGGGGGAAAATCAAGTTTGAAGAGCTCATTAGCTTCTCCATTCTCTTAAGGTAAGAAAATGTAAGAAAAACCATGTTTCCATCATTTTCTTGTACATGGCCGAAAATTCCTTCTCATGGGGATATGTTTTTATCCTTGTTCTAGCTTGATTATTCACCAAGGACTAGTGGAGGTCCTATTTCATTCAATGCCAAGTCTACTTGAGACTTCAAGGTAATCATCCACTTTTATGCCTTAGAACACATTTTTAACCTAGGTTTTTATCCTTAGGTTAGTGCATTGTTTAGTACTCATATGAGTCCTTGAATATTGATTAGAACATTGGCAAGGAAGTTTAGTGGTGGCCGAGATCATTCAAGAAGAAGGTCTAAGGAGGAGATTAGATAAAGCTTGAGGAAAACAAGGTAAAATGCTTACCTAATGGTGGTTTAAGATTAAGGAATGAGTTTTAGATAAATACCAATGTGGCTTAGAGCTTACATTGTGTATTGGGTTATATAACCTAAGGAAAAAGAACTTAAACAAGCTTATGAACTTGTGATTAAGGAGCTAATGAGAATGGGTTAGTAATATAAGTTTAAGGTGGATTTTAAGGCATTATAATTACTATGAGATTGATGAGTGTATTTGCAGGTTGAAAGCTTATACATGTGGGAAATTCAGTGTTTAAGTTTAAGTCATTTAAGGGCCTAAGAGCCATGTCATTTAAGAGCCTTAGTGCTATGCAATTTAAGATTATTGCACTATATTGAGTTATTGAATGAGTTGATTTGGATGGGGAAATGTGATGAGAAAGGACTTGGTGTGTGTGAGGTTATTGTGTGAGAAAAACAATGCATTTGGGCATGAGAATATACTAGAGGAGCTATGGCAAAATTTGAGTAGAAAATAAGTGTTTAGGTGAAGGTGGTGAATCAATATGACCTAGGATTTACTAGGAGTCATTATGAAGAATTTGAGTGGAAATGAGTTAACTAAGGAGTTCTTAAGGATGAAATGACCTAGAATGGTCTATGAGGAATTTAGAGTTTAGGTGGGTGTATTGAACACACCAAAGTCATGAGATGAGGAATATAAGACTTGAGCATAAGTTAAGGAGAAGGTATGATGTTTAAGGTGATTAAGATATGTTCTAAGGGAATATAATGACTAAGGAAGTACTAGGAAGTTTTAGAGATTGTCTTGATGAAGAGGGGTAAGATAAAGTGTTGGAATGAGTGGTAATGACTTAGGCATTACCTTGGGGGATTTAGGAATCAAGAGAATGTAATTGAGTATTTAGAACTTAGGCAAATGTTGGTAAACAACTAGGAAGGAAATAAGGTGTTGGTGTAGGAAGCTTAAGCTTGTGAAGGAACTTTTAGTAAATGCTTGAAAGAGTTTTAGATAGTGAGAGATGCTTGGGAGATGATGTTTTAGTGGTGAGGAAAACATTGGCATAGTGGTTACATTAAGTATGAACCACCACCTAGAAACCTAGAGGAAAGCATTACAAGAGTAGCATTATTACAAGGAAAATGCATAATGACTAAGGTGGATTTTGGTGGATGATTTAAGGTATTTAAAGGAGGTTATAAGGTGGGTTTAAGGTGCCAAGATGGTGTTGGACCTATTAGGACACTTGTGGAAGAGTTTGGAATTGGAAGAGCAATTTAAGAGGAAATCTGTAGTGGACCGACCCAGGGTCCGACCCAGTTCTGGGTCGGTCGGACCTTGCTAACCCAGCAGAAATGTTTCGGCAATAGACCGACCCATAAGGATGGATCGGTCGGTGGGTCGGTCGGGCAAGATTTAATGAAGGAAAATGTCTCGGAGAGGACCGACCCAGAGGGTTTTGGGTCGGTCGGTTTAGCTTGGGTCGGTCGGATGAGTTTCAAGAGACGGAAGAGTTTCTGTAATGGACCGACCCAGGGGTTGGGTCGGTCGGTGGGTCGGTCGACCCTTAACACTTAAAAAAAAAAAAAAGAAATTTTGAATTCTAAGAATGGCAATGGGTAATAAGGTATGCCTTTGGTAGGGTAGTATGATTGAGACCCTAAACTTGAGAGATTAAGTTAAGTTAAGTATAACTTGAAAGTTTAAGATTAAGTTGTAAGATTAAGTGTAAGACCTAAGAGGTGTTAGGTGGGATCATTAAGGAATTAAGTAAGCTAAATGAGTTAAGTAAGTTATATTAAGTTAAGTGAGTAATAACCTAAAACTGAATGAATGTTTTAGGACTTGGGGGTTGGACTCCGGAAGAGAGTAAGCAGCCGAACGACCAACGGTGAACGGTACAGTTGTTCTTCTTGTGACCTGCTTGCTAACGAGGTGTCCCTCGGCTTGTGTGCTATTTTTTTTGTGTGCTCACTAAACAAGATAAAGCATGCAACCGGAATAATATAATATATATTATATTGTTGTGTGATGTTTGAAAAACTAACACAACATACCGTGAGAACTTACTAACCAATGTTTAGTAAGAAATGAGTGAGAATAAGGAACGCCCCCTAATGAGGGACGATATGAACCGAAAGAGGTTAACCAACAAACATGGTCTTGAGACTATTACTAACTGAACTTGAGTGAGGAATCCGGAATGGTACCGGCACATGTGTATTGGGGGAAGTCGGTATCCTTATCAAATACCGTCTTCCAAAGATGACTTGTCCTCGGACTCGTCGCCTAGAGTCGACAAATAGACTCGACCTCCTCGGACTTCTTGTTTTAGGAGGGAGGCATACTGAGATGGTGTAGTGGGATCTACCTAAATGCCCAACTAATTCTAATAAGTATTGTTTATGTAAACCAATGGAGCTGATAACTCATTGGTTAGGGCTACGTGACCCGACAGATAAACAATGGATTAAGGTACAACCATTCTAATAAAAGAACGGTTGACTTAATTGAGATAAGAACTGAGATAAGATTGAGATAAGGTTTGAGGTAAGATACAACCATCTCTATTTAAAGAATGGTTTGTATTTTAAGACTGAGATAAGTTACAACCAATCCCTTCCAGGAACGGTTTGTATATTGAGATTAAGATTAAGATTAAGATAAGTTACAATCATTCCTTTTTAAAGGATGATTTGTATTATTAAGATTAAGATTAAGGTGAGGTTAAGATAAGTTGCAACCATTCCTTTTTAAAGGATGGTTTGTAATATTAAGATTAAGATAAGCTACATCCACTCCTGATTAAAGGAGGGTTGTTAAGATTAAGATAAGAATCAGATTGAGGTAAGATAAGGATGAACTAAGATTAAGAGGGAACACTACTTAAGGAGTTAAACAGCTAACTCTCTAATTAAGGGAACGCATTTAAGTCGTTCATTGTGTGTGAACTTTGATTGTTCATATCTGAGTTGTTGTTTACTGCACCTTTCTTATGTTGTTGTGCATTTAATCAACCTCCATGCTATCGACAATTAGTCGTCGTAGCCACGTTAGCTTGGGGGCCATGAGAGGATCGTACCAGCATTCGTGCTGACCCCCTGGGGGCTTTTTTACTACACAGGAGAACATCAGGAGGCGGCTGTCACAAGAGTAAGAAGAGGATACAGCTGGTAAGGGTTTAGTGTGGCCTACGAGTTGTGCATGTACACTCGTATGGCAATTTGAGTTAGTAAGATGTATAGGTTGTGAGTGGTTGTAAGAAGGTTATGTAAATGGTTAAGGTTGTTAGACTAATGTTCGGTATATTCTGTAGTCAGACCGTGGCAAGGTCTGGATTGTAAGGAATTCCGCTGTGACATGTTTATATATATACTGTTAAGTTGCGAGACCACATTTGGATCGAGTTGGGGTGTTACAAAAAGTGGTATCAGAGCGTAGTTACGCTCTGAAGACAAGAATTACCGAACTTAGGAGGATATTGAGGTTGAGATTGAGTTACGGGTTAAAGGTTGAGAGATAGAGTGAGAGGTGCGTTAGCCAGGACTTCCCAGTGTTTACCGGATATCCATAGTACCTAGGCCCGCCCTCCACATCCCTAACCCTAAATATGTGGAACAAACGCCAGAGAGAAGAAGGCCTTCTCTTACTCGGGAAACCCGATCTGGCAGTTAGCTAACAATAAGAAGTACGAGGAACAACTTGTTGTACAACAGTTATGGAGAACTGGGAGATTTTTAATGGAGTGCAATAGAGAAACAGGCGCTACCAATGGAACCTTACCAGTAAAAGAACGGTAATTACCGGCAACATGGGTCGACATGCTACGCAGTCGAAATAACCCGCCATACCAACGATAAGAAAAGCACTACGCGTGCAATGGATGAGGAAATGATAAACGACATGAGTACCGGACAGTGGTCCGAAGGAGAATAACAGTGAGATAATACAGAGCATGAGGATTAAGATTACTGGAAGGTCCAGTTAAGGAACGGGAACTCATATAAATTGTATACCGAAATAGGGCTACGAAGTAGTGCCTAAAGGAGAATCATTACTTAATAACCACAATAAACTGTGTGGAGACAGGAGCGAGGATTAAGACATAAGGAAATATTAAGGGGTTCCCTCAGAAAGAGGAACACCCTGATAATGACAGTACTGTCAAACAACAAGGAAACTGCCGGATGGACGGTTATCCAAATAAGTGATTATCGAAGGAGTCCCGAGGACTACCGATTACATGGAAATTAGTAGGAAGTGTCACTACCGATGTACTTTGTACCAATAGGCCATCCTGCATGGCGCACTTGCCATAGCAAGTGCTACCACGATTAAACCACACGAAAAGCCATCAAGGCGAAATAGGGGAACGCTACAGTTGTAGCATATATTAACACCAGATTGTAAAACCATAAGAACAAAAAATAAGACCTTGGAAAGGCCCGACGGCCTAACCATGATGAGATGAACCGACACATCAGCCAGCAGGAGCTGAGCTTAGACGAAATACTAAACCATATAAATATTTGCACGGTACAACCTACTACAACAACAACCGACAGTGTGGTAAAAACACCAAACCCGGATCTCAAGGAGGAACCTAAGAGATCGCTCAATAATTCGAGCAAAAGCATTACGTAAATAACAACATTCCTCAATGAAGATGTTGGACGACCCAGAAAATAAGGGTAAAAGAAATGAACATAAGCTATAACCTACTAAGGATTAAAATGTAAAATCCCGACAGAGAGAAAGCTCAGAGGACTACCCCACAAAGCGGGCATAGTCGAGCCGAACAACTGATGAATGGCAGTTAACACTGTTTGTTTAACTCATTAACACCCAAGTATGATTGTTCATCGACGGGTGGCGTAGTCAACAGAAGTTGAACGAAGCGCTGAGATGAAGGTATAAGATGACGGATAATATCCAACTTGAACACCTTAAGGCAAACGCTAATGCGAACCTAACTTTGACTATTAAAAGACATAAGTCTAATAAAATGACAGCATGTCAAAGACATTAAGTAACCTCAGATCACTGAATAACTTCCATAGCAGGAAGCAGGACAGCAACTTACCATGAAACCCGATATTACATTTAGTAAGTAACCTAACGTGGATGAAGTTCAAGAACCAGAATCTCATAAGGAAGACCTGCAGATGAGTAAGAGTACTAATGATGAACTGAGACGTTAAGTATTAAGAGCCTACGAGCCAAGGATGTTAACCACATCAGAGCCCGAGGCGCAGTAAGTTATAAGAGAGCTTATTTAAGCCATGAGGAACTACAATGCGTAGATATGAACGGTTACCAAACCTATAATTTAGATTGGGAAAAACAATACCAAGAAAAGGTACCAACAGAATATTGAGATAATGCTAAGGACAGGAGCGGAGAACGAACCATGCCTTTTAGGGTGGGGATACCTCTCCTTGTTGTGAGGCCATGAGTGGGAATGAACCCCTCAAAAGGGCTTTCACTTATTAGAGGTGAAATACACTTTATTTAGGAAATGGGAACCATGAATCTTGAGATTACTTTAGAACATACCAGATACACTTGAGTAATAAGGTAGGTTGCAGAGATAGACCCCATATCCAACACCCAGGATGTACGAATTAATGATTGTCAGAGGTAAACATTGTGACTGCACGTTATGGCACGTCAATTAAGCAATGCTCAGAAGAGCTTGTGAATCAGTGGATGACTTCTTCAGTAACCAGTTAAACTACATGGTAGACACATCAGTAAGGATGAAGGAAAGCGAAAGACATTAGCCTACTTACGAATCTGAGATTGGAGCAGAACATCTTTACATCAAGAGTCAACTATTATACAACACCGTACGGCAACCGCCTATGCCGGAATGAAAGAACTCCCAGTGTGTTACACCAAGAAGGGATTGAGTATAAGTTAAAACATTAGAATAAGTGAGTAAGAGGTTGCACCATTAATGGGCAACATGGTAAAGGCCAACTACCACGGTAGTAGTGGTCGTAAGTACAATAGTTAGATAAGTGGATTAAGTCATGGTACGCGGTAAGGCGACCATTATATATGAGCCGTCAAATATTGACACTGAGGCAATTAGATTTATGAGTTAAGACCAGCAGAAGTAAGAAAATAAGATGGAAGACGAACTGTGCATTGATGCCAGTAGTCTGGACCTAGTTAGGTAAGATTTTACAGGAAGCACACTACCCATTCCTTAAGGAACTGGAAGTGCATTCCTAGTAGCATAAATATGAGGAACAAGATAAGAGGCTCTACGGAAAGAGACCTCAGATATTAAGAGACCAAATCAGTGCGGGATACAGAAAGAGCTAGAGCATACAATACCCAAGAACGCATTAAATGGGCTTCCCTTGATTAACTTCAAGAAGAACAATAAATGTTATTATGGAACGATGAAAGAGGAGATCGACAACAGAATACTTCATAATTAGCAATAGCTAAACGTGTGACGGACACTATGAGTTTACTAAAACGAGACGTGGGACGACTGCACCCCACAGGGGCTTGCAGGCCTGACACGCTCATTTATGAGTTAGTTGGGTAAGTAGTAATGTACCAGTAAGGTACCCATGCATGTGAACGAGTGGTGTAAGGAACACGGGAAGTAGTCGACTCCGTACCACCGAACGACGCAAGATCAGACAAGAACAGCTACTACCACAAACAGTCAAAGAGAAGAATTCAGTTGAACCAGCAACACAGAGGAACCAGAGAACAGATAATTAAGGACTATGAAGTGCGAAGAGCACGGATTGTTAAGTACAGACATTGGACATGTCTTAAGATGTAAGGGATTAAGACTGTAAAGCGCATTATGCACTAAACAGTAGTTTCAGGATAAGAATCATCCTCAGACCAAAGGTCGGTTGGGAGAACAACTTAGACATTCGAGAAAACACTAAGATTATGAGCGTAAGATCTTCAAGAAGAATGGATAGACGAGTTACAACTCATTAAGGCCGTGTATATATACGATAACACGTGTCCATCGAGACAATAAGCCTAAGATTATCAGAGTGGTGCAGCGGAGCTAGCAGATCACTACTTCAGATTAGACCAAACTAAGTTAAGAATACGGTATAAGTACCGTTAAGAATCCTCGATACAGAGACTAAGTCATTTCTGATCGAACTATGAGTAAAATAGATAACGTGGAAGCTAGAATGCTTGGTAAGAATTAGACATCTTGAACTTATGTTCAAGGATGATATAATGTTGATTACGTGGGCGTAATCCATTTTAAGGGGGTAGGGGGAGCGAAAACCGCTTAGCGTATGTTTGTGTACTGAGTACATAAACTACGGTGTGCATAGCACAAAATAATTTGAGAATATGTTTTACATAAACATTTTGAGATAAATCATGGTATTACACAGAAGATGTGAATACCATACATATTAAGTACTTATCTTGTTAACTCCGATGTGAGTACAAGTTAAGAGAATTAAGGAAGAGGATTAAGGAGACTTAAGAAATAAGATATATGAGGTATGAGTCGATATGAGACTATGTGTGAGATAAGAATAAGATAACACTATGAGATATTATTTGATATGAGCATGAGGAAGGATATAGTAATGCTATGTGGTATGAGACTGATATGGAATTAGTAGGAATTTAAGTCTGGAGGTAATTACTAAGAGGAATTGGGAATGTTTGATGGACTGAGTCCACACTTTGGAGATGTATTGATTATGATTAGAAGAACTAAAAAGATAGAAAATTGGACATGAGTGAATTAACTGATGTTTGAAAATGACGTGGGAGGTGGAACTTGATTTTCTAGGGATCAAGGGAAACCGAACACAAATTGGAGTGGAAGGATGGTTCTACACTGATGCTGATCACATCAGGGTAGGATTATTCCTGAAACTCCCTACCAGTGGTCAAAGTAAATCACACTAAGGAGAGAGACCTTGGGATAAAAATGAAATTGGAGTTGCTTGTATTTTTAATTAGAGGAATTATTCCTCACATGACCTCGTAAAAAGGATTACCTTTTTACTGAGTCTCGCCCAATGGAGTCGAGGACGCACGAGCCTTTGTCTTCGGACCGGTGACATGGGGAGAGCAGCGTGTTTTGTATTCTAGCCCATGGTGACGAGGACGAATGAGCCATTGTCTACGGACCGGTGACATGGGAGAATACGTTGGAAGTTATGTGAATGTTTTAATCATCAAAAGGAACAAAAGGAATTTTGAGTGCTACACATGCTTAAGCATGTTGTGTGATATTTAAGAATAAGCATATGGTGGACTTAAGGATCCAATGAGATTAAGTATACATAAGTATGATCTATATGATCTAAGGAATGAGGTAAGGCATGTATTCTAATAAGATAAGATGCATGGGAACTTTGGGGACAAAGTTCTTTTAAGGGGGGTAGATTGAAATACCCCAAACCTAAGTATGCTAAGTAAACATCAAATCATGATGTATTAAGGCTAAAATATGCCTTAGAAAGATTGGTGGACAATTTAAACCAAGGAAAACATAAGAAAGTGCCTTAAAGGCAATCAGGGCAAAAACGTGCTCTAAGCTTGGAGAGACTTGGGTGAGTACCCAAATATCATGATAAGACCTTAGTAATATCCTAATGGTCATTTTAAATCAATTAGCAAAGAAAACCAAGCTTGAAAACAAGTTAAAACACAAAATGTGCTTTAAGAAGTCTTAAAGCACATTTTTGAGAAATTGTCTTAGAATTGAGTTTTGAGTGGCTAAATGTCCATCATTACTCTTTAATCAACATGTGTACTAATTAGTATCACATTAGGAGGTCTAAATCAATGGGAAATCAAAAATTTCCCGATTATGTGCCTTGATTAGTGAATAGTAACTATTTAGTGACTAGTTTAAGTTTTAATCAATATAAGTCAATTAATTGGTCAACAAAGACCATGTTAGCCTTATTTAAGGGTGGCCGGTTTTTAAGTGGGGAGTCACCACATGAGTCATCAAATGAGAAAGGAAAAGAAGAGATAAGTAAAGAAGTTACTATTTGCTTTATTAAAGCAAATATCTTATTAGCCTACCTTTCTTCTTCTCTCTTCATTTCTCTTCTTCACACGGTTTCTTCTTCTCTTCTTGCTCCAAACCGAGAGAGCCATCCATGGTGCTCTTCAAATGCTCACCAAGTTCATCTTTGCTCCAAATCAAAAACTAATGTAGATTCTCTAGTTAGGTCAAGACCTATCTTCTATCTTTTCAAATCTTTCAAAGCTCCATTTTGGTGCCATGAGAAAACTCCATTGATGGGGGAAAATCAAGTTTGAAGAGCTCATTAGCTTCTCCATTCTCTTAAGGTAAGAAAATGTAAGAAAAACCATGTTTCCACCATTTTACATTACCGAAAATTCCTTCTCATGGGGATTCATTTTTATCCATTGTTCTAGCTTGATTCTATTCTCCAAGGGCTAGAGGAGGTCCTACTTAATTCAAGCTGCTTGAGAATCCAAGGTAAAACATTCAGTTTAATACCTTAGAACACATTTTTAACCTAGGGTTTACTCCTTAAGGTTAGTGTATTGTTTAGTGCTCATATGAGTCATTGGTTATTGATTAGAACATTGGCAAGGAAGTTTGAGTGGTGGCCGATATTCATTCAAGAAGAAGGTCTAAGGAGGAGATTGAGATAAGCTTGAGGAAACAAGGTAAAATGCTTACCTAATGGTGGTTTAAGATTAAGGAATGAGTTTTAGATAAATACCAATGTGGCTTAGAGCTTACATTGTGTATTGGGTTATAAACCTAAGGAAAAAGAACTTAAACAAGCTTATGAACTTGTGATTAAGGAGCTAATGAGAATGGTTAGTAATATAAGTTTAAGGTGGATTTTAAGAGCATTATAACTACTATGAGATTGATGAGTGTATTTGCAGGTTGAAAGCTTATACATGTGGGAAATTCAGTGTTTAAGTTTAAGTCATTTAAGGGCCTAAGAGCCATGTCATTTAAGAGCCTTAGTGCTATGCAATTTAAGATTATTGCATATATTGAGTTATAAGAATGAGTTGATTTGGATGAGGAATGTGATGAGAAAGGACTTGGTGTGTGTGAGGTTATTGTGTGAGAAAAACAATGCATTTGGGCATGAGAATATACTAGAGGAGCTATGGCAAAATTTGAGTAGAAAATAAGTGTTTAGGTGAAGGTGGTGAATCAATATGACCTAGGATTTACTAGGAGTCATTATGAAGAATTTGAGTGGAAATGAGTTAACTAAGGAGTTCTTAAGGATGAGAATGACCTAGAATGGTCTATGAGGAATTAGAGTTTAGGTGGTGTATTGAACACACCAAAGTCATGAGATGAGGAATATAAGACTTGAGCATAAGTTTAAGGAGAAGGTATGATGTTTAAGGTGATTAAGATATGTTCTAAGGGAATATAATGACTAAGGAAGTACTAGGAAGTTTTAGAGATTGTCTTGATGAAGAGGGGTAAGATAAAGTGTTGGAATGAGTGGTAATGACTTAGGCATTACCTTGGGGGATTTAGGAATCAAGAGAATGTAATTGAGTATTTAGAACTTAGGCAAATGTTGGTAAACAACTAGGAAGGAAATAAGGTGTTGGTGTATGGAAGCTTAAGCTTGTGAAGGAACTTTTAGTAAATGCTTGAAAGAGTTTTAGATAGTGAGAGATGCTTGGGAGATGATGTTATAGTGGTGAGGAAAACATTGGCATAGTGGTTACATTAAGTATGAACCACCACCTAGAAACCTAGAGGAAAGCATTACAAGAGTAGCATTATTACAAGGAAAATGCATAATGACTAAGGTGGATTTTGGTGGATGATTTAAGGTATTTAAAGGAGGTTATAAGGTGGGTTTAAGGTGCCAAGATGGTGTTGGACCTATTAGGACACTTGTGGAAGAGTTTGGAATTGAAAGAGCAATTTAAGAGAAAATCTGTAGTGGACCGACCCAGGGTCCGACCCAGTTCTGGGTCGGTCGGACCTTGCTAACCCAGCAGAAATGTTTCGGCAATAGACCGACCCATAAGGATGGGTCGGTCGGTGGGTCGGTCGGGCAAGATTTAATGAAGGAAAATGTTCGGCAGAGGACCGACCCAGAGGGTTTTGGGTCGGTCGGTTTAGCTTTGGGTCGGTCGGATGAGTTTCAAGAGACGGAAGAGTTTCTGTAATGGACCGACCCAGGGGTTGGGTCGGTCGGTGGGTCGGTCGACCCTTAACACTTAAAAAAAAAAAGAAATTTTGAATTCTAAGAATGACAATGGGTAATAAGGTATGCCTTTGGTAGGGTAGTAATGATTGAGACCCTAAGAACTTAAGAGATTAAGTTAAGTTAAGTATAAACTTGAAAGTTTAAGATTAAGTTGTAAGATTAAGTGTAAGACCTAAGAGGTGTTAGGGGGGATCATTAAGGAATTAAGTAAGTAAAAGTTAAGTAAGTATATTAAGTTAAGTGATTAACAACCTAAAACTGAATGAATGTTTTAGGACTTGGGGTTTGGACTCCGGAAGAGAGTAAGCAGCCGAACGACCAACGGTGAACGGTACAGTTGTTTCTTCTTGTGACCTGCTTGCTAACGAGGTGTCCCTCGGCTTGTGTGCTATTTGTTTTGTGTGCTCACTAAACAAGATAAAGCATGCAACCAAGAATATATACATATATATTATATTGTTGTGTGATGTTTGAAAACTAACACAACATACCGTGAGAACTTACTAACCAATGTTTAGTAAGAAATTGAGTGAGAATAAGGAACGCCCCCTAATGAGGGACGATATGAACCGAAAGAGGTTAACCAACAAACATGGTCTTGAGACTATTACTAACTGAACTTGAGTGAGGAATCCGGAATGGTACCGGCACATGTGTATTGGGGGAAGTCGGTATCCTTATCAAATACCGTCTTCCAAAGATGACTTGTCCTCGGACTCGTCGCCTAGAGTCGACAAATAGACTCGACCTCCTCGGACTTCTTGTTTTAGGAGGGAGGCATACTGAGATGGTGTAGTGGGATCTACCTAAATGCCCAACTAATTCTAAAATATTGTTTATGTAAACCAATGGAGCTGATAACTCATTGGTTAGGGCTACGTGACCCGACAGATAAACAATGGATTAAGGTACAACCATTCTAATAAAAGAACGGTTGACTTAATTGAGATAAGAACTGAGATAAGATTGAGATAAGGTTTGAGTAAGATACAACCATCTCTATTTAAAGAATGGTTTGTATTCTAAGACTGAGATAAGTTACAACCAATCCCTTCCAGGAACGGTTTGTATATTGAGATTAAGATTAAGACTAAGATAAGTTACAATCATTCCTTTTTAAAGGATGATTTGTATTATTAAGATTAAGATTAAGGTGAGGTTAAGATAAGTTGCAACCATTCCTTTTTAAAGGATGGTTTGTAATATTAAGATTAAGATAAGCTACATCCACTCCTGATTAAAGGAGGGTTGTTTCTAAGATTAAGATAAGAATCAGATTGAGGTAAGATAAGGATGAACTAAGATTAAGAGGGAACACTACTTAAGGAGTTAAACAGCTAACTCTCTAATTAAGGGAACGCATTTAAGTCGTTCATTGTGTGTGAACTTTGATTGTTCATATCTGAGTTGTTGTTTACTGCACTTTCTATTATGTTGTGCATCTAATCAACCTCCATGCTATCGACAATTAGTCGTCGTAGCCACGTTAGCTTGGGGGCCATGAGAGGATCGTACCAGCATTCGTGCTGACCCCCTCGGGGGCTTCTTTTTACTACACAGGTGAACATCAGGAGGCGGCTGTCACAAGAGTAAGAAGAGGATACAGCTGGTAAGGGTTTAGTGTGGCCTACGAGTTGTGCATGTACACTCGTATGGCAATTTGAGTTAGTAAGATGTATAGGTTGTGAGTGGTTGTAAGAAGGTTATGTAAATGGTTAAGGTTGTTAGACTAATGTTCGGTATATTCTGTAGTCAGACCGTGGCAAGGTCCTGGATTGTAAGGAATTCCGCTGTGACATGTTATATATATACTGTTAAGTTGCGAGACCACATTTGGATCGAGTTGGGGTGTACATTATATTAATGTTCAACCTACATACATTTAATCCTTTATGAGTCTGTCATAATATGAAAGGTCATTAACTTGATTTTAATTCTGAACAATGAGGACATTGCTCCTCTTAAGTGTGAGGAAGGAGAGACCTTTCCCTGAAATTATGACAGTAGTTCGATAATGCACACTCACTTTTTGCTACTCTAAACTGCCTAAATTTTAAAAAAAAATTGATAAAAATGAGATAAATAATTGTAGAAGTGTCTGAAATTATGTCAAGTGACAACTGAAAGGTAGTTTTATTTTAAAGGAGTTTGTATAAAATTATTTTCCTTCAAAATACTCTATTTTTACTCGAAAAATGATAGATCTGCTGATTGTAAAAATCAATTTAGTTTAGCTTGGGATTATGGAAATATGTGGAAAGTCAAGGAAAGAAAAGGATAAAGACAAGGTACTCCGCTGCTTATGAATTTTTCTAACCAAAAACAGGCCTCGTCTATCTGGTTATTAAGTTCTTTGGGGTGCTTTAACACCTATCTACCTAAGGTCTCGTGACCTGGGATAGAAGACCCAACACCGCTACAAGGATAGAGAGAAAAGTCTGGGGTACAGAAAAATAATGCAATTTTTAAAAAATATATTGTGCTTTGTCTATACAATTTGCACATTCAAAAAAAAGATGAATATAAATTGCAATTTATATTTATAGACATGAGTATGTGGTGTTGAAAGGTATTGCGGAATAAGGCATTACTTCACACCCCTTGTCATCCCGGGTTAGCGAATGAAATTGGTTGGAAAATCCCAGGTTAATCTAACTTGTTTTCTGCAGTTAAATTTTCTATGCTTTTATTAAATTGTTCTTTTTCACTGTTTGCTAAAACCTACTTCTAAGAGCAGAATTATTCTCTCAATTGTCACTTTGTCTAAATTCCCTTCTACACTTATTTAATCTTGTTTTATTATTTGGCTTAGAGATAATTAATTCCTTATTTGCTTGAGGACAAGCAAAAGTCAAGTGTGAGGAAGTTTGATAAGTGCAAAACATATAACTTTTTAGGGTTTAATCACCTTATTAATTGTAGCATTTTTAGTAATGTTTCTCACTTATCTAGGGTTTTTCCTATAAATATGTTGTTATATTTACTGATGTATTTTATGTGTTAAATTGTAGGAAAAATACCTACACATATGTTTATAAGGGATTAAAGATGGTCACGTGAGAAAGAACAACATGCACGCATGAATTGCATGCAACCGCCCATTAAGGGGCGGACCACTCTCTCGCAACCGCCACATAACAAGGCGGACGAGACACAGAGGAGAAACAAGAGGCGACCGCCTCCTTATCAGGCGGACAACATAGAGAGTACCGCCACTTAAGAGGCGGACAACTCTAATGCAACCGCGAGGCGGACAAGAATAGAGAGTACCGCTTGTTATTGTGCGGACACGATAGAGGAGACCGCTACTTATCTAGCGGACACGTGTAAATGTGTAGGAAATCAACGGGTTATCTTCTACCCAACTCGCTCTGCAACTTGAGCCGGCGCCTACCAGAAATCACGCACGCGTTTCAGCCCTGTCCCCTGCGCAATCAATAGCTGCAATCAATGGGGGAGCTGCAATCAACGAGCTCAATCAGTGAGCTAATGAGCTGCTGCTCTGTTCTTCTTCCTCTATAAATACGAGCCTCGTTCGTCCTTACTGAGTGTCCTTCCAGAGGTTCCGTCCGTGGTTCCTCCTGGAGTTCCAATTCACACCATCATTCCATCTTCGTACCACTTCACTTTCACTCACTCGTTCATTTCCATTTCTAATCTCCCGCTTCTCCATTTGTTTTCTTTTTATTTCATTATATGTATACTCTGGGAATAATTATTATGTATCTGTATTAATTATGCAATATGTTTTACTGGTTTTAGTTTTAATAAAGTTTGTTACGGTTAAAGGTTTTCTCGCCATCTTTTTAATAAACCTCATGAATTTATTAAAATGCTTTACTAAGTCTGTTTTTTATTTCATCAGTTGGAAACAGATGGGTTGATTAAGCCGTAAAACTGGGGGAAACTTATTCTCATCGTTTAAGTTAGTACTCAGTTGCAAATGTAATCCCTCAACACTCCTCTGCCGTTCGCAGGCTTTTGCTTGAGTTTTCATCGGACCTTGCATTACAGGTGAACGAGTTCTTATGAGTTTTCATCGGACCTTAAGAAAATATCAGGAATCTTGCCAAACAGTTATAATTAAACCAGTAGACCTAGCATGAAAGAGCAGATATCATATTAATGTGAACCAGAGTCCCGTTTAGTTTATTTGTTTACTTAGTTAATTTTATTAACTGTTTTTATTTATATTTAACAAGTCAATTAATCCCCCCTCCTTGTGACACGCTTAGGTACTATAATATGTACATTAGTCCCGTGGTTCGATATCCGGTCGCTTACATTTTCACTATACTACTGCGACCGGGATTTGTTTGCAGCCCGACGTTTATTTTGGGTTTTAATTTCTTTTCTTTAATTTTAATTACACCACTTAAACCACTCAGATTATAACGTCTGCAGTCGGACATGCAAAAAAAATTATGTTGTCGAAGTTTCTGACTCCGTCCGACCCAGAGGGTGAGTCGGACGTGGGTTGGACAGAGCTTGGACAACAGACCCGAAACAATCTGGAATGGTCCGACCCAGAGGTGTATGGGTCGGACGAAATAGTGCTGGGTCAGACAGGGAGAATTTCAGAGGACGAGAATCTACTGGAATGGTCCGACCCAGGGCTTGGGTCGGACGCTGGGTCGGACGACCCATAACTTACAAAAAAAAAAACTGTAAGCTTATAATTAGTATATATATATACATATATGTATACCCACCTATACATATGTACATATATATACGTAAGTAAACCATTGTTAAGTAACAAGAAGTCGGTAAATAAGATGTAAGTATAGGAATGTAAGGACTTGGTAAGTATGAGTTAGGAAACGTAAGAGTAATCGAATTAAGTTAATGATAGTTAGATTAATCATTCGATTGTGTGTACATCATAGGAATTTGATTTGTGACACCGGAGGAACGTTCGGAAACACGTACGACGGTGAACGGTATGATTTCTTCATGCTCTGTATCCTAACCTGGTTACCCCGATTTGTGTGCTTATGTGATCACCAATAAGATAAATGCACGAATCGGACTTATATTGCACTTAACTGTGTTTGAACTATTTTGTTCTTGTTGTATCTTCTTGAACAATTAGTTTGTATAATTCATGAAATGAATGAATGGAAATGAGGAGTATGTGCAAGTATTGTGTACTCGTGTATTGTATGTATGTATGAGAATGAAGTACTGACTTCTGCTAATTCCTAACAATCTAACTCCTGACATGAGTAATGAGTAAATGGAATGAGTAGAAGTCCGATATAGTTCGGCCACACGTGAGGATAAGGAAACACAAGAGGTTGGATCTGAATCCTGGCTGTAATCTTTTCCATGGACCAATTCCCTTGAATGGGTAGCATCCTGGATTAGTGGGCCACTCTAAAGCCCGGTGGTGGGATGTAGTAATCCCTGCCCGGAGGTCATACCGACTTGACTTGAGTAAAGTATGTAAGAAGTAAGTATTGTATGTGTATCGGTCTTGACTGTTGTAAGTCATTGACCTTGAGTAAATGAGTATTGAACACCCGATTAACCCGGGTGTGTAAAGAAGCTAACGAGCCTTCTGTGTGAATTGGAGAAATGTATCTCCGTATTGCGTATTGAGTATGTAATGAGTATGTATTGTGTATGTGTATCCTGGAAGATGGTAAGTAAGTATTGGTTAACTTGTATTGTCTTCCAAGCATGTATTGTACTGTGCGAATGTATGTATACCTTGTGTAGTATTGTAGTATCTTGAATGAAAGCATGTATGTATGTATGTATTGCAAAATGAATTGCATGTATTCGACCAAATGGTCGGCGTACCCTCGCTAGTACGTGGGGTATGCGGTTATCATATTCAGCGTAAGCTGACCCCCTAGGGGGAACGTTTTTAGTGTGCAGGTACACGAAGCAGACATGGTCACAGAAGAGACCGGTGGACATGCCTAGATTACTAGGAATGAAATGTAGATTGTAGTAAATGGTATAAGGCTTGTAGCCTTGAAGGTAGAAATGTACCAAGGGGTACACTATTACGTAAGTTGCAAGTATGTAGTTGTGAGAAATGGGTAGTGGTTAGACTTTTAAAGAGTATGTATGAACTTGGAAGAAGCCTCGTAATTGTATTTGGAACTTAGTAAACTCGGTATGTGTAGTGTATTATCTTGTATTGAGTTATGGAGTATTGTATTGAATGGAGTGTTGTATCGAATGAGGTATTGTAGTACTCAGTAAGTAAAGGGAGTATGTATTGTATTTGTGTAGTACTCGGATATTCCGGACCATCAGACCGATGCTGTATGTAGTAATAGCCTTGTTAGTCACGTGGGTGGCTAACGGCATTGTATCACCCGCCGTTGAGTAAGTATGTATCCGCTGCGTGAGTACGAATGTATAAGGAGATTGGACGGTAATGACGGTATTAGCGGTAGGGGTGTTACATATACAGAAACTAAAACTGCAGAAAAACTGTAAACACTAATCTTGTACAGCTCCTCTTCAAGCTTTCTTTTAAGTTATTATTCAGTCTCCAATTCCACCTAAAGTTTTTACCCAACTATCTAAGTGTATTATGAAGGTTTTATACTCAAAACCAACTCAAAACAACACTTTTAACACTTTTTAAACTCCATTATACAGAAACTAAAGTGCAGAAAAACTGTAAACACTAATCCTGTACAGCTCCTCTTCAAGCTTTCTTTTAGGTTTTTATTCAGTCTCCAATTCCACCCAAAGTTTTTATCCAAATAGCTAAGTGTATTAGGAAGGTTTTAAACTCAAAACCAACTCAAAAAAACACTGTTAACACTTCTGAAACTCCATTATACATAAACCAAAACTGTAGAAAAACTGTAAACACTAATTCTGTACAGCTCCTCTTCAAGCTTTCTTTTAGGTTATTAATCAGTCTCCAATTCCACCCAAAGTTTTTACCCAACTAGCTAAGTGTATTTTAGGAAGGTTTTAAACTCAAAACCAACCCAAGACAACACTGTTAACTCTTCTAAAAGTTCATTATACAAAAACCAGAAACAACAGAAAACTGCAAACACAAAACTGGGTATCTTCCCTTCTATCTTTCTTTTGTTATTCATTAATCTGACTTCTAATTTCCCCCAAATTTTTTGCCCACTTAGTTAAGTGCTTTAGTAAGGTTTTTAAACTTAGAAACAACCCAAACCACTCTGATAACTCTACTGAATTTCCCTTATACTGAAACAAAAATTGCAGAAAACTGAGATTTAGATTTCTGCACACTACTGCTCCTATTTCCCTTTTTAAGTTGCTAACTGGTCTTTCTCTAGCATTCCCAACTTATTCACACTTGGTCTATTGTGTTAGAAAGGTTTTAAGTTTATCATCCATCAAATACAATCTTTATATTACCTCTGAAAAGTTAGTATACAGAAAACCAAAAGTTGTAGAAACTAAAATCTAACTCCTGCACACTTCTACTTCTAACTTCTCTTTTAATATGCTAACTGGTTTTCCTAACACTACTAGATTGTTTACTACTTAGGTAAGTGTGTTAGCAAAGTTTTAGGTTCATCAACTACTCGATACAACCTTCACAACCCCTCTGGAAACCGATTGTGCAGAACAGAAGTTACTGATTTTTGAGACTCAAGTTTTCTGCACCAATCTGTTTTGTTTTCCTTTTTAACAATCACAAGGTGCCTCCCAACTTAGTTAAGGGTTTTAGAATTTTCTTAAGTTCATTATTAACCCAACACTACATCTATATCACTTCTGGACATTTAGTAGACAGAACCCAAATGTTACAGAATCTGCAATAGTTATCAGGTTGACAGTAAATTTTTGAACAGCGGTTTGCACTAGTTATAGTATAATTTTAAGGCATGAATTGAGCATGAGTTGAGGAACACCACCTTGATATTAAAGGCTTGTTTTTCCTGAGTTAGCCCATGGTACTCCTTGGTATGTTTCGCACCTAGACAGAGCCAAGTGCCAAGGTGAGTTGCTGTCCATTTCAGATTCTGATATCAAGAGTTATAATGCCAAAGTTCACGGTAGTTTTTTTTTTCTTTCTTACCTTGGTTAGAAGCTAGTTTCTCCTTGGATTTCCTTTCAGGTTTTGAAGGGCGGGTTGACTCAGAACCCTTGGCTTTACAACCAGCCATGCACAAGGAAAAGTTTGTGAGTTCATAGCTTACATTAGTACCGAAAAGGTGGTTACAATTTTCTGGACAGACAAGTGGGTTTGAAGAGTTTTACCTTAGAGACTAACCCAGGATGTTTTGTGCAGATTTGCCCAAAAAATGTTTGAACGCTTCATGGGTGGATTTCAGGGGACATTAATGCAAAACAAGGAGAGAACACATGTGTAACACCCCTCTCCATAATCACGTAATAATCTCTCACGTAGCAATAAATAAAATGTCTTACAGCGGAACAATAAATAACAACAACAATACTCACTCGGGTGTCACCGGCCATTACTCGCCCATGCAAGCAACGAAGCCAAACTATATCCAACTTCCAACATAAACAAACTACTAACCGCTGTGATAACGAGATAACTTCCTATACATCATACTAAGTCCATAAACCATAAATGTCGGCAAGTGAGCGTCTACCCAAATCCCAAATATACATAACCGTGCCATAATACAATTCACCATCTTCTTTGTTATACAAACAAACTCCCTGTGCGGTAATCAAAATAAACTCTAATTACCCTGTTCCCGCACTTCGGCTTCGACAATAATCAACAACCTGCATAATGGTGTAGTATCAGCGATAATCGCTGAGTATGCCGGGCCTGGACCCTAATGGTCACTTGATGGAGAAATATGTGACTACTTCTACCACATAGGCAGTGTACCTATCGTTTTGCGGGTATAGTGATTAAATGGGGTTGTCGATCTCAGGGACCTCGTACAATTAATTGACAAATATTTGATTAACTAGGAAATTAAGTTAAACTAAAGAAAACAGGAAATATCATTTTTTTTTGGTTTTGATTGATTGATTAAAAAGAAACTGAACTACAAGGAAAAATAAAACAACTTAAATAAACACAGAGGGATTTAAAGAGTGATGAAAATAATAAATAGAAAAGCGCACCCCGGGTTGTTTGCTTACCTATTCCTTTTATATCTGTTACTAAATCCTTTCTTTAATTTTACTGCAATAACTCAGAAACTTTAATTAATTCATTAACGACTAAGTATAATGAATCCTAACCAATTGTTAGACCTAGCAGCAGGCTAATGCTCTAGACCGGACACAATTAATCGCATAAAGAGAAGTTTCTATTGGAGTCTAATTAACCTATAGGCGGGATCACGCTTCTAGCTGTTAATTAGGTTCAACTTCCTTCGTCTAGTTATTTATCTCAGCTCTCGCATTTTAATAAAATAACTACAAGGGTTGTTTTAACTACCGGCCAAATAATTAAAACACTTGAAGGACAGGAATTGAACTGTTGCAGTTAACTAAATTTATTTGAAGAAATACATAACAGAATTTAGGAAATAGGTTCGCTTCCCAACCCGGGAAGCTAAAATACTTACTCGCTCATCGTTACAGAAACAACAATAACAGAGGAATGCATTAAATAAATTAAAGTAAGGGTAAGAGTAACTCCAGTTTAGAAGTTCACTCCGGTCCTCGCTTCAACTCCGTCGTGCGCTGTCCCGTCTGCTAATTTATTTCTGTAGAGCTGGTGCGTAATAGTGGAAATAAAATAAAGAGCGGGATGTATGTGTTACGTGGGAATTTAATGGAGTGGATGGATGATGATTTTTGATGAAGTGAATGGAGTGCGATCGTGGGAGAATGCGTGGGTGAACGGATTAATTCGTGGACTGATAATGAATGGATTGATAAATGGGTGCGTGGATGACTGGATGATTTTTTAGCAAGCAGAGTGTGGGTTTATATAGGCGGAGGATTTCAGAAGCAGACAACGGAGAAGTGACAGGGACAGTGAGCTAGTGAGTAGATGGCGGTGGAGTTGGTGCAGATCCGTGAAGATTTCAGTCAGAGATTTCATCGGGCAGAGCAATTGATTGCAGAGCCAGTCACGCGTGCACAAATTAAGGTGGGCGACCGTCTGCAATTAATGAAGGTAGTTCGACTGCGGCGCCGAGTGAAGAGCGAAGAAGAAAACTGTTTCGGCGTCGAATTCAGTGTTGTCCGCGCCTTAACAGGCGGTTGCCTCTTGGTCCCGTCCGCCTGATAAGAGGCGGTCGTCTCTACTGCGCCTCTTCTCGTGTCCGCGCGTTAACAGGCGGACGACTCTACTTCGTGTCCGCGCGTTACCAGGCGGTCGTGACTCTCCCTTGTCCGCTCCAAGTCGAGCGGTTGCAGTCTCCCTTGTCCGCCTGTTTGGATGTACAAGTGTATTATATATGTATATATATACGAGTGTACTCCAATCTTGAATCGGCTCCAGATTTTCGTTATAAGTCCGTTTTACTCGCCGTTTGTTGCGTTGGAAAGCTTGTGAAGTAAACTACTTGATTCCAACACTTTTTCCTGCATTTAACACATAAAGTATATCAATTCATATCAAAACATAAATCTAGGAAAATCGTAAGATAAGTGAGAAATATTACTTAAAATACTGCAAATTTAAGGTAATTAAACCCTTAAAAGTCTATATATTTCGCACTTATCAAACTTCCTCACACTTACTTTTGCTTGTCCTCAAGCAAATAAGAACAAACTTTCTCTAAGGTTACAGTATCAAACTCCGGGATTCAACAATCGTGGAAGGAAATCAAGCTAAATGGCAATCAAAAGAATAATCCTGCTCTTAGATGTAGGTTTTTGTAAACAGTGAAACAGAAAATTTTTAATAAGAGCATGGATAAGTCAGATTGTAAAAATTGAACATAGATTAGCTTGGAACCTTCCACCAATTTCTTTTCTCTAACCTTTGGATGACAAGGGGTGTGAAGTAACACCTTATTCCGTGATACCTTTCAACACCACATACTCATGATCAAAATATGAAAAATTGCGACAATCATTCAGCATTAAGAGTTTTGCATGTTCATTTTTTTTTCTTTTTTGTTCATTGTTGCACAATTGTTTCATCCCCCAGACTTTTCTCTTCACCCATGTAGCGGCTTTGGGCCTTCTATCCCAGATCACAAGACCTTAGGTAGATGGGTGATAAGGCACCCCAAGGACTTAATAACCGAATGAACGAGGCCTGTTTTGGTTCAGAAAACTTCATTATATGATCAGAGGAGTACCTTGCCTTATCCTTTCCATACCAAACTTTCACTTAGTCCCATGATTGCCAAGCTAAGGTAGCTCAATTTCCACAATCAGCTTATCCACCAGATTTCAGTGAAAATAGATTTAATTTTGAAGAAAGAAATTGATACATACAAACAACGTCAAGCAGAACGATTCTTGAGGTTGTCATCAGGCTCGATTTCAAAAACTTCCACAAAAAATTTTAGCCCGAAAATTCAACATGTATTGGCCTTTAGAGAAGCTTACTATCATAATTAGAGAACAATAAAAATCAAGTGTGGCATTAGGTACTACTGGCATATTTTCAGGGAAAGGTCTAAACTTCCTCACACTTAAGAGGAGCAATGTCCTCATTGTTCATAAAATAATCAAGAAAAGACCTTTCAAAATATGCCAGACTCATGAATCAACAGTTAAAGCTCGAGTGGCTGAACATAAATATTAAAAATAAAGGAACTGAGACTCCCCTGATATCGTGAGATTGAGGAAGGTGCCCTTCCTCACACTTAAAGCATTGGCGGTGGGGTCGATGTTCCTCACACTTGAGTCTAAGCAAGGGTTCAGCTTGGAGTGATTGCAACAAACGGTTTACCTACACACACTGTCAAATACCAAAATAACGCTAGGAAGCGTTGCGTTAATAGCACAGGTACAATTACCTCCTTCCTCTTCTTCTTCCTCGCCTCTTTTTTTTTTTTTATATATATATATATCACAATATATTAGAGAGAAATAGATGCGTAGCTTATAAAACATGAATTTGAAAATTACCCCTGGGTTGCCTCCCAGTCAGCTGCCCTCTTTATAGTCATTGGCTGGACTTTGTGAAGTAGCTAACCTGCATTGGATCTTTAAGAGATATTTCATATGTAGCAGCTTGATCCAGTGTAGTACCCAGAAATTTCTTGACTCTTGACCCATTGACCTTAAATGTTTCCCCCTTTGCATTGGCGAGTTCAATCGCACCGAATGGGGAAATGCTAATAATAGGGTAAGGTCCTGACCAGTAGGATTTCAGCTTACCTGGGAAGAATCTGAGCCTGGAGTTGAAAAGTAGGACTTGGTCCCCCACCTTGAGTTCTCGATTGGCAATCATCTTGTCATGCCAGCGCTTGGTACGTTCCTTATATATTACAGCATTCTCGTAAGATTCGTTCCTGAGTTCCTCCAACTCTGTCAACTGGAACTTGCGTTTATCACCGGCTTGCTGTAGGTCAAAATTAAGAGCTTTCAAGCCCAATATGACTTGTATTCTAATTCCACAGGCAAGTGGCATGCCTTCCAAAAACCAACTTGTAGGGAGACATGCCAATTGGTGTCTTGAAAGCAGTGCGGTAGGCCCAGAGCGCTTCATCTAATCGAAGTGACCAATCCTTTCGAGAAGAGTTCACCGTCTTTTGCAAGATCCACTTGAGCTCTCGGTTCGTCACTTCGGCCTGCCCATTTGTTTGAGGATGGTAGGGTAAGGAAACCTTATGTCGAACCCCATACTTCTTTAATAGTGCAAACTGGCGGTTACAGAAATGGGAGCCACCGTCACTGATTATGGCTCGAGGAACGCCGAATCGAGTGAAAATATTTTTCTTCAGGAACTTCACAACAATTTTAGCATCATTAGTAGAACAGGCAAGGGCTTCCGCCCATTTTGAAACATAATCAACAGCTACTAAGATGTAAAGATTACCGAAAGAGTTTGGGAAGGGACCCATAAAATCAATACCCCAGACGTCAAATAGCTCAACTTCTAACATGTTATTCAGTGGTAGCTCATTCGACGAGATAGATTACCTTGCCTTTGACACCGATCACATGTCGAAACAAACGCATGACAATCCTTGTGAAGGGTGTTCCAGAAAAAACCTGATTCTAGTATTTTTGCGGCGGTTCGAGTGGCGCCATGATGTCCACCGGCTTCTCTGGAATGGCAATGGAGGAGAATGTTTCTGACCTCTGACTTCTGGACACATCTCCTAATGATACCATCTGCACAGACTTTAAACAGATAAGGGTCATCCCAAAAATAATGTTTGACAATGGAAAAGAACCTTTCTCTGCTGATAAGTCATATCAGCTGGAACAATCTTCCTAACAAGGTAGTTAGCGATATCAGCAAACCATGGATCCTCAACATCTTCAGCTGCAAATGCTGACTCATCGGGGAAGGACTCGTTGATGGGAGTCCCATCATCAGATGCCTCCATTCTGGACAGATGATCAGCTACCACATTTTGTGTCCCTTTTTGTCCCTGATCTCAATATCAAATTCTTGCAATAGGAGAATCCACCTAATTAACCTGGGTTTTGACTCTGCCTTAGCAAACAAATACTTAAGAGCAGAGTGGTCAGTATGCACAATAATTTTACCACCCAGTAAATAAGATCGAAACTTATCTAGAGCAAAAACTACAGCTAGTAATTCTTTTTCTGTGGTCGCATAATTTTTCTGGGCATCATTTAAAGTTCGACTTGCATAATATACTACCCGAAGAATTTTATCAATCTTCTGACATAAACGGCTCCCACAGCGTAATCACTAGCGTCACACATTATCTCAAAAGGGAGTGACCAATCAGGAGACACAACGACAGGTGCAGAAATTAGCTTTTCTTTTAATAAATTAAAAGCTTCAGACATTCTTCAGAAAAATGGAACTTAACATCCTTCGCCAGTAGATCACACAGAGGTTTAGAGATTTTGGAAAAATCTTTGATGAATCTTCTATAAAAACCTGCGTGTCCAAGAAAACTACGAATATCTCTAACAGAAGATGGTGGTGGGAGCTTTTCAATTACCTCGACTTTAGCCCGGTCTACCTCAATACCTTTTGAAGAAATTTTGTGGCCCAGGACGATTCCTTCTCGAACCATGAAGTGGCATTTTTCCCAATTTAACACCAGATTGGTTTCTTCACACCTGGACAGCACAAGATCAAGGTTTTCTAGACAGGATTCAAATGTTAGACCATAAACAGAAAAATCGTCCATAAAAACCTCAATGCATTTCTCAATATATTCAGCAAAGATGGCCATCATACAACGTTGAAACGTGGCAGGAGCATTACATAATCCAAATGGCATTCTTTTATAACTATAGGTTCCATACGGACAGGTAAAAGTTGTCTTATCCTGATCCTCAGGAGCTATAGGGATCTGAAAATAACCTGAAAAGCCATCCAGAAAGCAGTAGTAGTAGTAGTCATGTCCAGCTAGTCTTTCCAACATTTGATCAATGAAAGGTAATGGAAAATGGTCCTTACGAGTAGCATCATTTAATTTTCTATAATCAATACAAACCCGCCATCCTGTAGTGGGACGCTGGGTAATCAGCTCACCCCTTTCATTAGGGACCACAGTTATTCCTCCTTTCTTTGGTACTACCTGAACTGGACTTACCCATTTACTGTCTGAAATAGGGTAAATAATGTTTGATTACCTCTTTTTTGATTACCTCTTTCTTAACTACCTCTTTTAGGACTAGGTTAAGACGTCGCTGAGGCTGAGCCAATGGTCGGTAGTTATCTTCCATATAGATTCGGTGAGAACACAACTGAGGGCTGATTCCCTTAATATCTGCTATAGACCAACCAATAGCTGATGTGTGATTGCGCAACACCTCCAGTAGCTTCTCTTGAGTTCCTGTCAAGTCAGAAGAGATTATAACAGGTAATTCCGATGGTTCATTAAGAAAAGAATATTTCAAATGAGAGGGAAGAGGTTTCATCTCCACTGTAGGAGGTTTTTCAATAGATGGTCTTGGCCGGTCAGCACTTCGCTCGACTTTCTCAAATTGCTGCTGGTACTTGTGGAAGTGTGGCCGCCTTTTGTTTAACTCCTCAGCCATGAGGGCCATATCTGGATCCTCATCATCAGCTTCGCAAGATGCCATAAGACATCTTTCCAGGATTTCCTCTTCTTCTATGCTTAAAATAGTTTCCTGCACTAAAGAGTCAATAACATCTATTGCAAAGCAGGATTGAACAGCGGCAGGACGCTTCATGTTGCGTGTCATGTCGAAAACAACCTGCTCATCATGAAATCTTAGAATAATCTTCCCTCCTTCCACATCAATGAGAGTGCGGGCAGTTCTCATAAACGGTCTGCCCAAAATTAGTGGCACATCTGTATCTTCCTCCATATCAATGATGATAAAATCAGCAGGGAAAATAAATTTATCAATAGAAACTACCAGGTCCTCAACTTTTCCTTTAGGATAAATTATGGAACGGTCTGCTAGTTGTAACTGAACAGAAGTGGGAGCACATTGACCTACACCTAATTTCTTAAAAATAGATAAAGGCATCAAATTAATACTTGCTCCTAAGTCACATAAACCGTTACCACAATCCACCTTCTCGATAGCGCATGGAATGATGGGAAGACCTGGATCTCCTAACTTGGGTGGCAGTTTCTTTAGGAGAACTGCAGATACTCTTTCTGTCAATTTGACTGTGTCAGACTCCAGCAAAGAACGCCTGTTAGACAAAATATCCTTCATAAATTTAGCATACATAGGCATTTGAGATAAAGCATCAGAAAAAGGGATGTTAATAGTTAATTTCTTAAAGATATTAAGAAATTTCCCATATTGCTCGTCCATGTTCTTTTTCTTTAGTCTGTTAGGGAATGGAACAGGAGGATTATAAGAGAGTTGAGAAGGTTTAATAGTGAGAGATTCAGGAGACTCCTTCTCCTTGGGATTTGTTTCCTCCACTTCAGGTTGAGATTCAGCTGGTTTATTAAAATCTTCTTCAACTTCTGGAACATCAGAAGCTAGTTCCTTGCCGCTTCTCAGAGTTACTGCTTTTGCATGCTCCCTTGGGTTAGGATCAGGCTGACTGGGAAGTGACCCCGTCGGTCGCTGTGCCAGCTGTTGTGAAATTTGACTCATTTGCCTCTCTAGGCTCAGGTTGATAGAAGCTTGATCAGCGTTTTTAGCGGCTTGTTCAGAAAGTTTAGCTTCTATTTCGGCAATCCTGGAGTTTGTAGTTTGGCCTTGTTTGAGGATTTCTGCCAGCATATTCTCAATTTTACCACTGCCTCCTTCAGAATTTTGGGATTGCTCCTGCTGTCTAAAGTAAGGTGGTCTATTTTGGTTGAACCCAAAATTACCTATAGACTGATCATTACCCCTCCATGGAGGTTGTTGATTGTTCCTCCAATTATTCTGATTGAAATTGTTAGGATAAGGGTTA